>NQII01016065.1:0-15065 GCA_002778355.1 Clitarchus hookeri
AGAAGTATCTAAAATGTACTTCTTTATTAATACAGACTGCAATTAAACAGACCTCAAAGTGGGCTATGACGATCGGTTAATTATAATTACGTATTTTGGGCGACAACAACAAAACTTAAAAAAAGTGCATATTCAGATTAAATATAGAAAGTAATTTTTCAGGAGAAACGCATTAATTAAACAACATGAAACACACCCTCTTTCAAGTGGGTAAGATGGAACTGTGAGCCCTTTACCATTCGAAATATGTACACTTAATTATTTAATATATACAGATGTCTCCTAATTTATTTACTAGAATATTTATGGAAATGCCCACAGTTGCTTTATTACTGTTTCGGTAATTTTTGCTTTTGAATCAGTTGGTTGGGGTCCATCTACGTTCAGTATATGGCAGTAATCATATATATATATATATATATATAATTTTTATTTTTAAGTCAACCAAACTCTCTTTGCAAAAATGTATTGTTACAAGACGCCTGAGCGGGGTATCTGAGTTCGTGAGGGATAGAGGTCTTAAAAAAACAAAATAACTAATATTATTTTTTAATTTATTCACACCGTTATTATTTATAGCATTAAATTATCTATATCCACTATTACAATGTTTATTTTAGAGTGAGTGCCATTTTAATGTATATNAATTTTAGTGTATATTTCATTTATAATTAACATACATTTGAATGCATCTGTTTGATTATAGTTAATTAACTCATACTCACCGTTAACACACGTTCAGTCTACCTGTTGCCATCATTTTCACTCACGTATCCAGTCCAAAAAGTCCAGCCTGCAGTCGTACTCCTCACTGCTCTGATGTTCGCAGTCGCAGATATTCATCCCTCTGGTCACTTCCGGCGCTAATCGTTCCTCTTCGTTGCACAATAGCCCAAACTCCCGCCCCTCATATAAACTCCACTCCACTTCACTCAGCAATTCCAAGTCTTAGACGTCTGTCCCACTTTTATATCAGTCGCCCTGGCCATCTGGAATGTTCAACGCACCCCGAATCACGCAGAGAGAAATGAGGTTAGTAATACAGAGCATTCTTCAAATAAACGCAGAAATTCAATACAACCAAGGTCAGGAGTGCAAGGAGGGGTGCTTTGTGTAACAGATATGCGCTTCTAGGTGTATCGCTCGCCTGAAATTCAAAACATTCCATTGACTTGTTCCCGTTTTTATATCACGACACTTTATCCTTCTCGTCCATTCGCTCGCACTGCAGAGGTCATGGTAAGCGAGCACGTAACACTGCCCCCTCCTCAAGTCTGTTCGTCCCAAACAGAATCTGCAACAACAATACGTTCGTAGAGATCAAGTTGGTTGATGTGGGCAGCCTTCGCCTCCACTCGAGAATCTTGATGACAAATCTGAAAGACCACGTCATTGATCTTCTTTAGAATCCTGTAGGACCCTTCACAACATGTCTGTAGATTCGAGTACCCATTTCGCTTCTGTGGGTTGTACTGCCGCACAAGTTGACCTTTTTGAAGTACCTGGCCTGACAATCTCCTCTCATACCGGCTCTTCATCCTGTTACTGGATGGTCGTTTGTGCCTTACAGAAGAACTAATACTTTTATGACCAGTTTTAAAAGATGAAGCAACTACATAATTTCCCGCTGTGTCTTTCTTTAGACCATGTCTACCAATCTGAAAAGTACTGGCACTTGCGGTGGATGCTGCAGGTTGTGGCTGGATCATCATCCGACATACCCTGAAGAATTGTTAGCTACTGTCAACTGACTCACTCCCATTCTCGAGCTCGCATAACTGGTTCTTTGGAATCGAGACACTTCCTCCATGGGACCACTATCATCAGCGCCACTACTAAGAGAGGCCATCACATCACTCGCTCCATGCCTTGGGCTCCTTTCACTGCTATGTGGCACAGAGTGCGCAGGGCGTCGGACAACAATCGCAGGATATCGTATGCATTTTCCAACTGCTTTGTGAGGTGTGCAGCTTGCAGCATCAGTTCATCGATGCGGTTTCTCAGTTGTTTGGAATACGCACGAAGCTCACAAATTTCTTCACTCACGTACTTGCATGCGCTCATCGATACCATTTGTTCATCTCGCTGCTTCTTTTCCCGCTGCTGTTTCTATTTATGCTGCTGCTGTTGTGGGCTATAGGCTGTCAGATGCCCCAGCTGTACACAGGACCTACACTTCCTCCGTTTAGGCGGGAGTCTTGCGAAGCTCTGTAGCACGTACACTGGAAACGATGTCCCTCAAAGCTAACTTCAACTCCTTCAAGGTCTTCGTTATTCTCTCTTCGTCTTTGTTCAGCGTCATTGCGCGTATTAGACGTCGGGGTGCGGACTCCTGTCTTCCTGACTCCACCTCCAGTGCTCGGGCCACGGAATCCTGCATGTTTTGTGGTGCAGCCATACGTACCGTNTTCTCTCTTCGTCTTTGTTCAGCGTCATTGCGCGTATTAGACGTCGGGGTGCGGACTCCTGTCTTCCTGACTCCACCTCCAGTGCTCGGGCCACGGAATCCTGCATGTTTTGTGGTGCAGCCATACGTACCGTTTGCCGTACCTACGCGTCGCCGATGGCATCCATGAAGAAGCCGACTGCGATGATGTCGCGCGTCTCCTCGGAACACCCTTCTAGATACAGTTGAGACAGCCACACGATGTCTTGCCATAGCTCCTTCAGTGGGTTTCCTGGTCAATGGTTGCGGCTTCGCAATTGGACATGGTGGACATGTCGCAGGTATCGATCGTCAAAACGGAGTTCCAAGGCCGATACCAGTGTGGGGTACTCCAGTCGATGTCGCTCTGGCAGAGATTGTAGTATGCTCAGTGTGGGGCCTCTCATACAGCTGCGAGGTAGTAAGCCCGCTGTTCGACTGACGAGCTATTGAGGGTTACGACTATTTGAAACTGGTGTTTTTACTCCCGCCAAAGAGTCTGGCCATCGTAAGGGACGGGCTTAAGTGGGACCCCCTTCCCCACTCCAGGCTGCGCGACACCAATGCTGCAGAGCTCCTGACTATCCTCTGAGGTTGCTGCATTGGTTACGACTTGTACTGCCTCCTCACTTTTCTCGGTCGGCGATGTTGTGATAGTAGAATTCCGCTGCTGCAGTAATTTCTGCCATTCCTTCTCTAATGCATTCGTTTTTGGTTTCATTTCATTCTCGACACTGTCCATCCTGTCATTTACACTGTTCACTATTTAATTTACACTGTCCATTCTTTCATTTACAAAGCTCATTCTTTCATTTACACTTTAATGTTCTTGTCCACACGGTCAATTCTCGTATTCACTAACTCGCTAATGCCTTGTATTTTCCTGTTTATGTTTTCATGTACAGTGTATATNCACGGTCAATTCTCGTATTCACTAACTCGCTAATGCCTTGTATTTTCCTGTTTATGTTTTCATGTACAGTGTATAATATCCTGTCTACAATTTCATTTACAGAGTCTAATTTCCTGTCTACATTTACATTTGCGCTATTTACAGTTTCAATTACACTTTCTTACACTCTACTAATTTGGGAATTTACAGCTTCGTTTGAACTACTAATTTTGGTATCAAGACTACTAACACTTGCGATCATTTGGCTACCTAATACCTCATTTAATGCTCGCAGTGCTTACAGTTGTGCAGACATTTTTCTAGTTAACATTCACTGCGAAGGATGCACAAATTAGTCTTAATTGTTTTCGCCTACAGCAATTGTTATTAATTCAATTTGTTTTAAAATCACTAACTACTAAACTGCCTAATTTAATTTACAATTATTAATTAATAATGGCCTCTATCCCACTTCCAACACCAGTGTTACAAGAAGTATGCGGAGTATATCTGAGTTCGTGAGAGACGGAGGTCTTAATAAAAAAAAACAACTAAATTTGATTAATAACCTTTTCACGCGCCTATTATTAATAGTATTAAATTATCTCTCTACACTATTACAATTTTTATTTCACAGTGAGCGCAATATTTAATGTATATTTCAACTCTAATTAAGGTCCTTCTTAATGTCTCAGTTTTGTTATAGTAAATTAACTCATGCCCGTCATTAACACATGTTCAGTCTATCTGTTGCCATAATTTGTAATGCCTTTCACTTACGCATCCAGTACAATAGTCCAGCCTGCAGTCGTACTACTCACTGCTCTGATGTTCACAGTCGCAGATATTCATCTCGCTGGTCCCTTCCGGCGCTGTTCGTTGCTCTTCGTCGCCCAATCGCCTAGACTCCCGACTTTCATAAACTCTTCACTTCACTCATCAACTCCCGGCTCGGAGGTCTGTCGCGCTTTTACATCAGTCGCTGTGACTATGAGGAAGGTTCAACGCAATCTGAGTCACGCTGAGAGAAACGAGGTCAGTAATTCAGAGCGTTCTTCAGATTAACACAGAAAATACAACCAAGGTCAGGAGCACGCGGCGGGATGCTTTGTGTAACATATACGCGCTTCTTGGTTTATGGCTCGCCAGTCATTCAAAACATTACAGTGACTTGCCACCCGTTATCATATCACGACTCTTTATCCCCCTCTTATGATCGCTCGCACGGCAGAGATAACGGTAAACTTAGCGCGTAACAGTATTTATTTTGGTCATGTGCATGTATTATCGACGAGGAACAGATCTAACTATATTACATTTATTATTTTATCTTTGGATAGGCTTAAATTTATTGGAATTTTCTACCAGACATATAACTGTTAAAGTTCTCAATTATTTTTCAGTTGGTATGTCGACTAGGACAGAAGTGCATAATACCACTGCCGATTTATTTTACATTTATAATCAACCATCATATTTTAATTCAAGAAACTTGAGTGCAACCAAAATACAATACAGTGTAAGGCAGTTTCAGTAAGTACCAAGAGCCCCAAAATGCTGAAATTTTAGCTTTCGGAGTGTTTAAGAACTGAAGAATATGCCTTACTGTATTGCCAGGGTTGCAATGTATCTATAGGCTGTTGACGCTAAACTGAGTACTTTTAAAATTCCTTCTTAAGATCTACTTGNGCCAGGGTTGCAATGTATCTATAGGCTGTTGACGCTAAACTGAGTACTTTTAAAATTCCTTCTTAAGATCTACTTGTATGCACATTGTATAGTCTCCCGCCATATGTAAAATTAGCATTGCCATGGGCTTGATAACTTTATTCATGCGTCGGTCAAGTGAAACTGCGACATTATTAGACAAGTAAACATTTTACGAATTTTCTTATTGTTACATTTATATGAAATAAAAAAAACAGAAAGCAGAATACATAATTTTAGTATTTACAAATGTTTACCCAACAATTCAACGTTAAGAGATGGAACTACCTTCCGTCAGTTTCCAGCTTCATCGGGCGGATGCCAAGCGTATCCATCAAATATATGTGGGTAGGAGCAGTGATATTTTTCAAAGGTTGAGTTCAAAAGTGCTGAATTGATCGTCCTTATGTTCGGTACTTTCAACTATTAGTAAATAGGCGACCCAGGAGCCACATGATATTTATTTAAGACCAGACTTTATCCGAGGCATAAACTGTCTTCAATCTCGTTTATGTTCTATTTTGGTTTTGTGCGACATAGTTCTATGGGTGGATTATCGATTAATTTTGAATGTGTCTTAACATCTCACATTGAACTTTGATTGCTATTTTAATTGCTGATAATGCATTTGAAACTCAATTGTGTTTCCAAGAGTCTACATTAAATTAATAAGGTTGAAACCCCATTTTAACATAAATCGCATACATTTTTTAGCTTATGGATTTTAAAGGTTGCCTCAATTTAATATCAAATACTACTAATATTTTGCCTTTTCATATCTTACCTGTTGCGGTTGCTAATGTGTTGATTTTATTTAATTAAATATTGTGTTCTCCAGTGATTTTTTTCTGTTTTGTCATTGTTAATTGTGTTTGAAGGGATTTCGTCCGTATTTTTTATGTAATGGTTTATTTTGTGTGATATGTTCTACGACGTTCGTAACACATTTTGTTCGTTTATTTCCACAAACCCTAATCAAACAAATTATGTATTAATACATCACAATACCNCGTTCGTAACACATTTTGTTCGTTTATTTCCACAAACCCTAATCAAACAAATTATGTATTAATACATCACAATACCTTATGTTGTCGAATGACTGCTGAAATTATTTCAAATGTCGTCTCGTTTCAAGGAGAAAAATTTTAAACAAATTTTGCATTTACTAAAATTAATTTATTTATAATATATATTTATGCTTTAAAACAATGAAAACTTTTTTTGCGTACTGCACAATATGAATCATTAACGTGTTATAAAACTTTCAGTAACTACNCGTTCGTAACACATTTTGTTCGTTTATTTCCACAAACCCTAATCAAACAAATTATGTATTAATACATCACAATACGTTATGTTGTCGAATGACTGCTGAAATTATTTCAAATGTCGTCTCGTTTCAAAGAGAAAAATTTTTAACAAATTTTTCATTTACTAAAATTAATTTATTTATAATATATATTTATGTTTTAAAACAATGAAAACTTTTTTTGCGTACTGCACAATATGAATCATTAACGTGTTATAAAACTTTCAGTAACTACATATACGCAAATTATTTTCAACACGTATAAGGCCTTAATAACAATAGCTCCAGCGAAGCCGTTGCTGTTGTACATGAAAATAAAATACCCTACAGATAAGGTATAACACAATTCATATTTTGGGTGTCTCCATAATCCATTATTATTATATAACAAATATTTTCCTGTAAGTTGTTATTCCGTTCTACGTCAGTAAAGCGATAACAGTTCACTTTATATAAACACAAAAAAAAATAATTGCTGAAAATTATGCTTTATAAAAAAATTTCAAGAAAATATTACACCATAGTAAGAAAGACAAGACGTTAATTACTGTCGTTTCCGGAGGTCGTTTAAACTAAATTATAATGCACAAGTGGTGATAAATACGTATCGGAGACTGATCATTCCCAAACACCGGCGTGACATTACACCAAATAATACATTTAAAAATAATTTCTTGAGTTGAAAAATTACATGGTTAATTCAACATCATGTATATGTATTAAGTACACACGACTATTTTACAAGCAAGTACAAATATACGGTTTCGTTACCTTAAATGTTATAAATATCACAGCAGAGTCAAATATATTTCGTTCGAAGAGAATGAAGCACATGACTACTTGGGAAATCTGATATTTATTTTTACATAATTTGTTGCAGGAACAAAAGCTTGGTCCAGAAACTGCATTTATTTGGTTGGCAATAGCGTAATCGCGTCATTTGATTGCCTTCGTCCAAAAATTAAAACTATGGTTCGTAATTATTTTTTTTTTTTTTTTTTGGACAATGAGGATAGCAACAGTGCTAGTTTTTGCATTTTTTGACTCTTAATAATGGTATAAATAATCCCACTGAAGCAGAAAACAGACAAATAAAGCTGTAAAACTTGACAATAATTTTTGTACAGGTCCTATATTGAAATATTATATATCTGCAAACATTCGAGAATCGTAACTTGATAAGATTGCCGTGGTTGCCATACGAATGTAAAGGTGCCGGGTTCAGAACTTGATCGTGCTCTCGCTTCTTTATATGATAACGCGAACTGTTTAAAATTCGTATGGCGATACAAACCTCTAATTGAAACAAGAAAGAACAACATTATTTGTTTTAAAAAAATAATAATACAAACAATGAAATATCGTTGCGCCAAATAAACTTTATTTTATTCAAACAAAACCATTTTCTCGCGGCAACGAGTAGGCAATTGAGCGGTTTCTAGTACACTTCGGTCAGGAGATGCCGTTGCCTTTAATATTCATGTGCTACGCTAAGCGGCGTGAAACCCAAATGTTAACATTTTGCATAACACGCGTCGTATAAAATGTCTTCATGGCTCACGGTCCGCAAGGCATTTAATTTCCAGCGTAAGTAAATTGCGAGTGTTTCGTTAGTAGAGTTAAATGAAACATTAGATTTCTTGACCAAACAGCATTTATGAAACTAATATTGTTTACAGTTCCGAGATCAAAAACGCTGAGGAAAATGCACTAACAATCAGCAAATTGTTTTATTTTATTTTTAATGATTANACAGTTCCGAGATCAAAAACGCTGAGGAAAATGCACTAACAATCAGCAAATTGTTTTATTTTATTTTTAATGATTACAAATAAATTGTAATTTTGAGAAACTGGATCACTTACAGTATATCATCCACGTGTTTTAAATTACATAGGCCTATATAACTCGATTTACTACAAATAATTTTAATTCTGATGGACATAGCTTAATTTGTCACTTATTCAAGGTTTGTTGCAGTATTTTAACATGAAACATCATAATTATTTACTATATTAATATCATCGGTAACAAATACGCTGAGAATTTAAATTAAATTAGCTACCAGATAATTATTTTAGTTTTTACAAATTTGTTTATGTTTGACAATGTAATAATAACTTCGACAACAATATTGCTATACCCTTCAAATAATTCAATATTTATTGAAAGAAATCTTCGTTCCTCTGGCTTTATATGCCAGAGTAGTCTGATTACCACCCACTTAATATACAATAATGTTCGCAGGTATAGAAAACTAAACGCATAACACACGTCTGACGTATTGTCAAATGAGAAATCACTCTACAAATTTTTCACTGGAAGGAAAACATTAATTGTGCTTCACAATGGCTAGCTAATAAATAACATAAATTGACAAGAAATGATTTCATTTTTAATACTGTAGTGTGAAATTCTGAAATCAAAATATTATGATACTACATACACAACGTAGATTAAATTACAAACTTCTCTGACTAGAANTGTGAAATTCTGAAATCAAAATATTATGATACTACATACACAACGTAGATTAAATTACAAACTTCTCTGACTAGAACCTAATTTTATAATCTGATATAAATGAGAAAATTTGTCGCCATTTATATCTTACTGTATCATAACAAATTATTTCTTTAACATTCTATTACATTTACAAAGGTGTAAATTATGTTTGTAGCTTAACCAAAATCAGAATAATTTTTGATCTAGCACGGTGTTACTTTGATTAACGTTAATTTTCCCACTTATAGTGTATGTATGTACGTGTGTATATACGCATGAACACACACACACACATACACCTAGACAAAGCATAGCAAGCTTCTTCAAATCTCTAATTGAAACGTCAGAAATTAATCAGTTGTTGCAAAAACGCTCCAGAAACAAAACACCGTTCCTGTACATCCTAAGAAAAGGCATCTGCAGTTCTGAAGCAAAGCAAATTTTTCTTGAAGTGTATTTAATTGAGGTACGACAATATGCCTTGCATGACTGGTTACGCTAGACGGTGTGTGCGTGTGTTCATTCGGTCGCCTTCCGATAAACAAAAAACTGTTTGCATGATTTTTGAGTTAACTCGTATTTTCCTCTATTGCTTTAAACTCGGGAAGGTTGGTTTTACTTTAAGCCGTTGTTTTCCTTCGCTGCTAGGCTTTAAAATTAACTCGACTGCTGTCGTAAGGGTGACAAGGTGGATGTGTGTAGTTCATGTCACGGCTCATAGAGCGCTCAGCCGTCGCCGGAGAGAAATGTGCGTGCTGCGTGCATGCCGTTGGGAAGGGGAAGACGCCAACTTGACCGAGCAACTCGCCNTCGCCGGAGAGAAATGTGCGTGCTGCGTGCATGCCGTTGGGAAGGGGAAGACGCCAACTTGACCGAGCAACTCGCCCGGGATAAGAGCGGTTTTACAGTCGCGATGTGAGCTCCTTGCATACATATATTTTCTCATCTGCTCCTTTACCACCCACGCTTCTTTATTCCTTAACGATCTTCCTCTGGAAAAAAAACTCATTTTCATTAATGACATACTTGTCTGCCTTCCCGCGATACTGAGACAGCTAGCATCTAAATAGTATTTATTCTTCATCTGTCCTCTACTACGGGGACAAGCTCAAGCTTGAATAACATGGCAGTGTCATCAAAAAACGCCAAGTTTAACTGGTATTGTTAAACACTACTGTTCTGTTACAAATAATTTTATAACAAAGTTTCACCTGCACTAAAATAAGGATAGGTATTTCAATAGAGTTAAGTAGTTTGTAGTAGAGTTAAAATTATTGATTCATATCATTTTGCATAAGCATATTTTTGTAACATTGTTCAGTTATTTCCAGAAAAAACTAACTTTTGAAATATTTTTGTTTCTGATAGATGATTATGGAATGTTTTTTTTAACAAGCATTAAGATAGTCTTCGTCTTAAAATAATATCTTACATCACCTACTTTCTTTCTCAAAAATGCTTATTATATAATGTTATAGAAAAAATAATGTTCTTTCTTTACTTAGGCAATGTAAGGAAGTGCATTAGATTCTCTTCCTTGAACTTTCAGTTTCATTGCTGTTAAATATGAAGCTGTAGCTGAGAAATAAGTAAGTAATATAACAAATATAGTTAAGAAAATAGCAAAGTAGAATACATGCAGTGTTTTTAGCATCTAGTATCGTATATAATTTGACTACGAGGACAACTTTATTGATATGTAGCTATTATACTTCAGACTTCAGTGAGTAAAGTAAAGAGTTTTGTCATTTAATTTTTTCCTCTCCTCATCATTTGCAAATAAGCGAATTGTACTAAAAAAAACTGACATCAAGCGTTATTATTCAGTGTAGATCAGTATAAATCTCTAGTAAATTTGTTAAATCAGGCCACCTCAGGATTTAACTCTTTTAAGTAGTTAAGTTTTAACTGATTACGTTTAATATAATACCAAGTTATTTATGTTTAGTGTGTAGTCGGAAGACAATGATGAACAACTCGCCACGAAAGCGAGTCGGGGGTCATAAACTAGAGGGGTCTACGATTTTCTGTATCTTCTGTTAATTCTGTTAATAGCTAAAGACAGAGAGACTCTAGTGGCATACTCATAATCATCAAGGACTCTGCGCTATATTTTGCCTCATTTTATGTTGCGTCTGCGGANGAGACTCTAGTGGCATACTCATAATCATCAAGGACTCTGCGCTATATTTTGCCTCATTTTATGTTGCGTCTGCGGAAAGCCTTAACGTTAACAAGATGATGCTAGGCTATACACGATCCACATATTTCATATGTAGCACTGATACACAGAGGGCAAACCCCGAACAGGTCCTTTGATATTGTATCCATTTTACCTTTCTGAGAACGATGATGCTATTAAAGAAATAAATCATATACTGGTGGTAACAAAATTCAATACTCAAACTTCTAGGGATGTTTGAAGAAACCAAAACCAACTTGTTATATTAAACAACTTTATGCTGAGAAACGATAATTGAGGTACATTTTGACGTTTTGACGTGAGTTATAATAAAAATGAAAACATTAATTCCAATCATTAAAAAAACTGTTAAAAAGTTAGGTTTCCTCTTTCATTAAAAGCTCTGCAACGACGTACCATTGCTTGTCGTACATGTTCAAAGCCCCAGGCATGTGCTGTAGAGAATAAGCAGCTATAAGCACCCTAGCAACGAATTCTCCCATCGATTCAATTTTAGTCACATACACCAGGATCTTAAATGCCACTACACTGAATAGTCATGAGGGATAATGTCGGGATAACGATCAAGCTATCCAATGGGTCCACCACAACCAATACATTTCTCACTGAATCTACGGTTCCAATGCTCTCGCACGTCCCGAGAGAAATGAGGAGTTACGTCCTCATGTTGAAACCACAGCTGACGTCGAAAATCAAGAGGAACTTTGTCGAGGAATTCAGGCGATGTGTTCTCCAGGACGTGCAGGTAGAGGTTACCACTGAGACGTNTTGTCGAGGAATTCAGGCGATGTGTTCTCCAGGACGTGCAGGTAGAGGTTACCACTGAGACGTAACGGCAGGATAAATGTCCCAATCAAATTATCCCCGACAATACCTGCCCACATGTTGACAACAATTGTTTGTTGTTGGAAACGGATGAAGCTGGCGTAAGGGTTTTAATTTTCCAACACAAGCTGATTGTGTAAATTGACTATTCTATTTCGGGTAAACGATGCTTCGTTGATGAACAACACAAACTGTTCAAAGCGAGGTTAAATAGTGCATCTCTGCAGATACCATTGAAAAAAACTCAAGCCAATACGGACAGCTGTTTAGTTGGAGTGCTTGCACTCCTTGCGGATGAATGAATGCAGCTGTGATTCATGCCACACCCGCCANTTGTCGAGGAATTCAGGCGATGTGTTCTCCAGGACGTGCAGGTAGAGGTTACCACTGAGACGTAACGGCAGGATATATGTCCCAATCAAATTATCCCCGACAATACCTGCCCACATGTTGACAACAATTGTTTGTTGGTGGAAACGGATGAAGCTGACGTAAGGGTTTTAATTTTCCGACACAAGCTGATTGTGTAAATTGACTATTCTATTTCGGGTAAACGATGCTTCGTCGATGAACAACACAAACTGTTCAAAGCGAGGTTAAATAGTGCATCTCTGCAGATACCATTGACAAAACTCAAGCCAATAGGGACAGCTGTTTAGTTGGAGTGCTTGCACTCCTTGCGGATGAATGAATGCAGCTGTGATTCATGCCACACCCGCCAAATAACCATGTGGTAAATTGCCATGAAACACGTTGTTATCTTATTGATGGATCATTCTTGATCTGTTCCGAAACATCCTTCACAAACTCGGGTGTGCTCACTGTGCGCTGAAGACCAACGTTGGTCAACCAACATTGCTAAATTGAAACTTTGTAGTAAAAATTATTGTAATAACCCATGATCGCGAACCCCCATTTAGACAGACTCAGTAATGAACCTGTTTCGAGCAAGCGGCGATCAAGCCTCAACCACGGTGATATATACATGAAATTTTGAGGAAACATTAATTATGTAATGTAGGCAGCCTCTAAAGACGGATTAGTAAAAATTAAACCCATAAAAAGTTAAAGTGGGGGTTAAAAAATTTGTATTAAAAAAATATTTTCGTGTGGTCCTATTAACTCTGAAACTACTATAAAAAAAACAAGTTATAAAGGGGTTAACAATTTCTTAGAAATAGACCCATAGTAAAACTTTCTAAATTTATTCTAAGTATTTAAGCTTTCAATAGGACTCTGCAGGACATAAATATAAACAAAATATTAATGGGTGTGCGAGAGTGATACTTACAGGAGATTTCCGCCAAACTTTACTAGTGGTGCCCAGAGGAACGCGTGCCGATAAAATCAAGGTGTGCTGATGAAATTAAAGCTTGCCTCAATAGATCTTTTTTGTGGCCCTCGGTTAGTGTGCTAAAATTTACCATGAGGTGAAGGGTGTGTCGGTCAATTTTCAGACCACCTGCTCAAACTAGGCAACGGTGATTAACCAGAAACAAACGTCATGATAGCTATCCTGGACAAGTTGTGCACTATAGTCACTAAAGTTCAGGAGCTGATAACAAAAAAATATCCAGACGTTGCCCAGATGCAGGACAAGCCTGCGGAATGGTGTGTGAAAAAGCCACTCTGACCCAAAAAAAAAACCAAACAACGGTTATCGGTGATATTTCAATGAACTTATTCGAAGGGGAAAAAATTGCCTACAATTCAAAAGACACGATGGTAAATGCAGAAGAAGAAGCTCATTACCTAGTGGAATTTTTGAACACTCTGAATCCACCGGATCTCCTATACCATAAGCTTATACCACGAGTAGGCACACCTGTCATATTGCTCAGAAATTTGAAGCCATCGAAACTCTGTAAGAGCACTAGGCTGCAAGTCAAAGCTCTACATCGCAATGTAGTCGAGGCCACTATTTTAACTGGATCGGCCAAAGGAGATACAGTGTTTGTGCCGCGTATTCCAGTGATTCCCAGTGACTTTCCTTTTAAATTCAAGAAACTGCAGTTTCTGCTTAAAGTGTGCTGCGCGATGAGGATAAATAAGTCGCAGGGGGAAACACTCAAATCCGCAGGAGTTGACTTGAGGCAGGACTGTTTATCCCACGGTCAGTTTGACGTGGCGTGCTCTCGTGTAAGCTCACCCTTCATCCTGGTTGTTTTGAGGTGCCACACACTAAAACGGCAGAGAACATTTTTTTTTTAAGAAGTATTGAAAAAAACCTGAATTACGTGTTGAAAAAACCTACTACAAATAACTCCAAACATAACAGTCACAATTCTCTCATTTCTGGACTTGGATTTAATTCCACTTTATATTTTAAGATATGTATTCGGTTTTGAAGACATACTCACTATTGAAAAAATATTGTAACGAAAACACGAACTCCACGTGGACAAAGTCGTGGGCAAATGCTAGTATTAAATAAATATTTGTCCTTTGAAAAACACGCTTACTCAGCGTGTCAAAAAGTGTTAAGATATTTTTTCTGAAACTTTCTAAATTAACCATTTTTATAATTAGTAAAATAGCAATATCTACGGAAATATCATAGCCATAAACAGTCTTAGATATGCAAAGTGTAATTTAGAATTACCAACGAGTTTGGCAACAATTCATTAAAATAAATAATATTAATATCTAGAGAAAGGAAAAATGCACATATTTAATATGCGGTTTACTTGTGATAATACTCAAATTTACTCTAGAAATTGTTATCGTTTCATTGATTATCAAATACTTTGAAATTATCTTTTTGGTACCTATTTGCATTCTAAACTTGAATCAGTGAGAATTGAGCCAAATCAGTGAAAACAGTAACTAAGTAAATATTTGTTGAATGTCACTGATTTATTTATGATTTCCCACTGAATGTCAAGAATGTCAGTGCTATAAATCACCTGTTCCAAGTTATTTGCTTGATTTGCAAGTCGGTAGTAGCTTATCAACCGACTTCCAGTGAACGTTATTTCTCTTATTGATATAACTGATTCGAATTTATTGTGTGATGTCCTTATGGCTCGAGTATCAGTTCTTTCGAAATATTTACTTCTCAATCGCACCTTACTAAAAAATAAGAACCAAACGTTTAACAACAGAATTTGAAGATAGATAAAAATATGAGGTGTGTTAGATGTGATTTTTATTAATCACCAGTATATTACACCTGCGCAATGAATTCAGCGTAGCA
>NQII01016066.1:0-15154 GCA_002778355.1 Clitarchus hookeri
GATCAAGTGTCTTATTGCAGGTCATCTGACAACATTACGAGTGTAATTGGCCGTGTGATTCCATTGTGTGTGTGTCGCATTGTGAGTCTACAATATCTGGCAGATGACTTGGGAGCACCAATTTGAAACTTTCAAAAATGGAAAATTTCAACCACAAAAGGAAACTTTCTAAAAATGTGGATACTTTGAGAAACATGCATTGTTCAGCAGTGTATCAGTATTTTGAGAGCTTTTCATGAAATAACTGCAGATTAAATAATATTTGGCTACCATATTTGCTTCTTTAATTTTACTTAACTTGCAAACCTCATGGCTTTACTTATTTTTTATTCTATGAGAGCCAACATCTTCTTGTTCTTTCCCCTTTTATCTGTCACAAAATAAGTGTGATCAGATATTGTAAACCTATTACATGATTATTTCAAAACCCAAACTCATTCTTCTGTTTCAGCCCAACTGACAAATATGATAAAGTGCTTCCTGGTTTACCTCAAAAGTAAATTATACTGTCATATTTCAGCATGTCATCACTCATCCTGAGAAGTACATTGCTTCCATTCCCATCCATCCTGCCCTTCCATGTGTACACTTGTTACTAGTTTCAAAAATTATTTTTCTGATGGGCAAGCAGTGACTATTTTATTCAGCAGTACTGTTCTGCTGCATGTTACAGAAGGAACATAAAACACAACAGAAAGTATTATACTTTGGATGGCTCATGGCAAAATTGAACCCTGCACTTGTGGAATGGTCTCTGTGGGCATACACTGCTGTAAATAATAGCTGCCAGACTTCTAAGTATGCCTGTAACCTCTGCTAGTACGTACTGAGAAATCTTTCAGCACTTGTGATAGGAGGAGGCACAGAACTAAGTAACTGCTTAACACTACATGAGATAGGGAAAGTAACATTCATTGTGTACGATTGGAAATTGTGTCGCCACATCAGGAAGGAGCAGGGCTCCAAAGGATTTGAAAGATAAGTTTTCTTTGTGTTACTCTGGAGAATGACAAACTAGTAAAGAAAAACACTACCTAAAAATGTTTTAACAGGAAAAAGACTGAGCATCTTGTTATGACAATGACATAGATTATATGCTGGAGAGAAAAAAGTTATTGTTTTGATGGGGAGGGGAGGATTTAGAAGATTTACACTACTGATATGTAAATTGTGAGTATGTATTTTTGTAAGAGAGAGAGAGAGAGAGATTCACATTTGGCTATAACTGTAGGTAGAGCTAACATTTTTTCTCTTATTATGAAAGTAAATTATTATACTTTAATAATGATTTGTAATTGCTTGTTTACGTGTCAAGTTATCATTTCGTGATTTGAAAGACAGTAATAACTATGCAGTGCACTGTAATTTGAAGTCTAATATATTGATATATCTCCAACTATTTAAGTAATTACAGTTACATACACGTACGTCTTCCTCAGATGGGCTGCTTCAGTAAAATTTGCTGCACCTGCACGCTATACATGTATATAAGACTTGTGCACTAATGAGTTAAAAGTTTAGTTAAAATGTTAGTTTTTTGCTATAAAAAAAGTAACTTAACGAGTTACTTTTGTAAGTAACTTTTAACTTACATTAGCATTAAAGCATAACTTTTTCTGAATAGTTATAATTTAAGTTAAGTTTTAATCTCGAAACATTTTTAAAACTAACATTTTAGAAAAAATATTAGTTTATTGTTCCAATATTTTTATAAACTACAATATAAAGTGCACCACTTCTGTGTGAGTGTGTGTGTGTGTGTGAATTTTCCGCTAGTGTTTACTGTTTGGTGTTTGCGTGCGTACAGCTTTACTGTTTTGTTTGTATACTTGTGGAATGTCTAATTTCACATAGATGTGAATATGGTTCGTTGGCCACAACTGTCAAATGTATTTGAGCAGCTTACCCAAGAGGAAACTAGTAAAACAAATTTGAAATATGAACGCCTGTTGTAGTGAGTAGTACATGTTGTGAAGATTGGCAAGAGGTAGTATGTCATCAGGTTCGGCAGATGCATAACGTGACTGTAATTGTGTAAGATGTTAAGATGATTAAGATGATGCTAAAGTATTTTTAGGGCTTTCTTAGCAACAATCAAAGACACTAAAACATGGCGCAGTCGTCAGGATGTCCACGATCGCAAAAATAACGGTAGCAGAAAAGGATGTGTGAAAATCGAATGCGGCAAGGAAGGCAGACGCAATCAAATAAAGCTTTGAAATATATATGATCACCAGTGGTAACGATGCTAAAACAGACACCGTAGTGGTGTCGGGAGAGAGTATGTTGGAGAGGTGAATGGAGAGCAGTGATGTTGAGTGATGAGTTGTTTCTGTCTTGGACAAAGTAATGGCCATGTTCACATTCATAGACGTGTAATTGCACTCGCCATAGCAGGGATTATGGTATGCGAGCCATAAGGTACACATCCTGGTCGCCTCTGATAATCATTCAAGGGAGCTTGACGAGTGTGTCGTACATCCACGACGTCAATCCTGTCCTCCAACCATATCTCGACACACTACAAGACCCAATCTTCCAGCATGATAAGGTGCGTCCCTGTGCCACTAGGGCAACACAGCATGCTCTACACTGTGTATGGTATGCATGCTACTTATGGTCTGCTATATCTTCAGACCTCAGCCCCATAGCCAGTGGCGTAACAACATATTTATATTAGGTGGGGGCAAAATGAATTTGACGCTCCATTGATTTTTGGTGTCTCTTTTTTCATTACAGCTATTTCAACCACGTAACATGGTAACATACTGAATTTTATAATGAAACCTGACAAAAAACATGTACCATAACATTGGTTGCTAAAACAAACAAATTTCCTTAAACTGTAGTGAAGTATATGTCGATTAGATATCTTTCAACTACTTCTTCATAACAATAATCACCAGACCTACACATTGTTCATTAAAAAAGTATGAAAATAAAATATTAAAAGTTTCTATAACTATTAATGGCAGGTCTGAAGTTTACAGTCAAATACTTTGCTTTTACAGATTTGTCAACCTCAATTTAAGCCTTGCAAAATGACAGTTCATGAAATAAAAATAAACCTGTAGAATAAAAAAAATTATACTGCAAAAATATTACTCATATGCCGAGACACTGAAACACGGTATGGGTTGCAACAAAATTCTCGACAAAGAGATTTCACATATATTTTGTCCACCACGTCTTGATAACAGTGCAAAATTGCCAATTGGTTTAGTCTTTCCTGTGTAGATCTCAAGTAAGACTTCAGCTGCTCTAAGAGGGAGAATGAGCGTTCTGAAGTTGCTGAAGTGGTGGTAATCACAAGAAGCACTTCGGGGAAGAGTTCTCTGGTTTCTTCGTGAATTGACCTTACACCTTCAACAAATTCATTCAAGGAACTTTTTGTAGGTATAAGTGGAGCCATGACCGATACTTGTGTCCTAAGTCACGGAAAAATACATTTCATATATACTAAGAACATCTTCTGTAGCAGAACTCCATTCCTCAGGATCCAATAACAAGGCTTCCTCCAACATTCGAACTCTCTCAAATCCAGGCTGTTTGAAGCGTTTGTCGAGTTCTCCGACAAGTGTGTCGAGGCACCTGATGACTTAAGTCTTTCACCCTTGTTCATAGTTAAAAAAAATTAAAAACTGCGAATTTGTAGAAGCACACGCCACACCAGTAAACCGCCACTCACTAGTTCAGAGGGTCTGGGAAAGTTCGTTACGGTACTCTGCTTCTCTGCGGTGCCAGGGGATGGCCGTGTTCGGTGCCCCTCCTTACCATTTAACAAGAGTTGCTAAAATTAAAATTAATTTTAAGATTTCTGTGCCAGAAGGTGCATGTTCAGCACCCCTCCTTATCATTAAAACAACACGTAATAAAATGAAAATTAATTTTTAAATTTTTTATTTCTGAAGATGCGCGTTTGGCAACAGCATACCTCCTCTCCACCCCTCAACATCCAAGTGTTGTTATGCCCCTGCCCATAGCATGTGTAGGAAATGATGGGAAGGCGCCTGACATCCAACCCAGTCCCGGTAACGACCATCACCCAGTTACACCAGGTTACATGCCAGAATTGCTGCACGTGTGGTCATTCGGTGTGGTTAAACACCTTAAAGTGTTCTGCTGTATGTGTTGCATTTAATGTCGTAAATGTCCCATAGATTTTATTTTTTTGATCAGTCTCACATGCCACCTTCCTCTTCTTGTGTACCAACTTTGGGGCAGATACATGTATTTCTGCAGGGTGTTCTTAAATGCATTTTCACTTGTGTATTGAAATGGCACATTTGTAAAGTGGCCAGTAGTGATTAGTGCTGCATAGTTCAAGGCAATGTGGCAACAGCAGCAACGATAATTTAGTGTTAAAGTGAAGGAGTTAATTTTGCTGATACATATTGAATGTATAAGTCAAAAGAACAGAAGGGGAATAGTCTGGCTTATCACAGACTATAATCAGAGTTTAATTTGCTTGGCCTAATATCGTAAATTTCTGTGCATTCAGCATGAATTTGTTTCATTTGGCCTAACATATAAGTGCTTTTGCTGTGACCGGTGTGACTGGAGCAAGATTATCACAGTGTTGTTTGTTCAGATCCTGTGGAAATTACTCTACTCTGGAAACAGAGGGGAAGTAAGTGAATCGTTAGTAATTGTAATCCACAGTTTTTTTTTTTTTTTGGAATCCGGCATTTGTTAAGTGCTGCTAAAAAGAGCCCACATGAGCAATCTGGAGAAATCTGTCATTCAATAGCTACTTTACACTCTCTGTTTAAAGGTTTAAGTGTTTATTACTTGTTATGATAACTATATTTTAGTTATGAATTTTTTTACATAATATTTTTGTAATGTACTTATTAGTCTGGAATAATGATGGGTTACTCTTGCAAATGGGTCGCAGCAGTATATGACTTTGGTAAATTACACTGGAAATGTTTTTCACAGACTAATAAAAGTTACGTGGTTAATTTTTTTATCTTTTACCTCTAGCCGAATGCCCAGACTGCAGCTCGAGAGAAGTGACCGCGGATCACTGCAGTTTCCATCTGGCATGACACTCATTTTTCATGTTAATTGTGCAAGAAATTTTACGTAATGCAAATAACTCCTGACAATGCTTTATTTATTATAAACTAACACAGTCTATCTGTGTACATACACACATACAGAACCACACAATAGACCAGAAAAAATTTTGATTTCAATACCCAAACTGAAAAACTTGTGTAAGATTTGCACCTCACATAAGAGTTGAACTCTATTTTTTGACATTTTGAATTGGCATAAAATGTGTGACTCATATAATAGTAAATATGGCATATAAACACATATATACATTTATATTTTTCATTCTCACGATACTAAGGTTGGATGTATCATTGAAAACTGCTGTGCACCAGAATGTTAATTGTTACTTACAGTTGTGTGCTAGGGGTCATGAACCCTAATAGTGGGAGCAGGAGGTTGACAGGGGAATGTTCGTTGTTGTGAACAGGCTGCACAACAAGGGGGTGTATGTGAAGATGGGACTTCGCAAGATGGTGGGCCGTAAGCTGTGCAAGGATCTGCACAAAGAGGTGCGTCTGGAGGTGGATGGAAAGCTGGTAGAACTGCCACAAGTTGAGGGCATCATTATACTCAACATTCTCAGGTAAGTCAATCATCCCTCCATATCTCTCCTTGCTTGCAATGATGAAATTCTATCTGCCCCACTTGACTCCATTACATTCCAGCAATAAACCTGAAGTACATGCCATTTCAAAACTACCCCTTATTTTAAAAATAACTTACAAATTTACCTGCACTGGTGTGCTATACCTGATGAAGCTTCTCGATAATATGATGGTACCAATGCTAAAAAACTAGATATGGATCCACCATTACAATTCTGTTTTGTAGTGTAAAAAAACTCAAAGGTGTGTAAGATTAACTTCATTAATGTTTTTACTTGCTGAATGACCCTTAATGGAGTTATAAAGACTAATCCTTTCTTGGGAAAAAAATAACATTACAAGATTTATTTAAACACTAAAACAGGTAAACATCCACATGTACATGGCAATTTTTGAAGAAACACTGTTTGTTAAACAGTTGATATTTATTGTAATTAAATTTATGTTATTTCATTTAGTTTTGAAGTTTTTATTTCTGGAATTTAGGGTTTTTTTGTATGTATGTGTAACTGCATATGCATTGTTTGTGTTAATGTCATTTTTTTTGTATGTATGTATAACTGTATATGTATACTTTTTTGTTACTATGTTTTGTTTTAGGTGTGAATGTGTTATCCTGTTAATGCCCTTTATCATCACCATCATTTTTATTGAAAAACCACACTCCTTTTGTAGTACCTATTGATAGTTACACCTGTATAATCACAAGTTTAATCAACTCAGAGTAAGATCGTAAATTGATAGAAAAAATGTCACCATGTAGTTAAACATTTAATTGTTGAAATACATCAATTACTTTGATAAATATTGATTGTAAACAAGGCTTACATAAATATTGATTGTAAACAAAAAAAAACAAGCGGGATGTCATGTCGTGTATACTTTGTTGATTGTATAAGTTGTAGTTAAAAGTGTTAGAATAAGAATAGTTGTTCTGAAAGACCGTTTTCATCTTCTTACAAAATGAAACTACCAGAACATTAATAACTGTTCAGTATTAAGTACTAAATATTAAGTATTAAGTGTACTTTAATACCTTGGTTGAAATACAGTTACTAGAGTACCCAAGTGTGGACAGAGACTAGACAATGTTGATGGTTGTTTTCACAGCTGGGGTTCTGGGGCCAACCCATGGGGTCCAGAGAAGGAGGACCAATTTTCAAAGCCAAACCACTGGGATGGAATGCTGGAGGTGGTTGGCGTCACTGGGGTTGTTCATCTTGGTCAGATACAGTCAGGTCTGCGCTCTGCCATGAGAATCACCCAGGTGATGCTCAGTTCCAGTCCTTTGTATCTCTACTTCCTTACTAGCATGCTGCATCCATGTTAGAGTGAGGCAATACTGGTGTGTTAAGGTAGACTCACAATCATCCGTCGCATCCATCAGTCATCCGTCCGTCAGTCAGTCATCCGTCTGTGTTTTGGTCCATCAGTTGAAAGTGATTCACATTAATTAGTCATCTGTCAATCCTTCTGTATGGTAAAATTACAATGTGATAACTTAAAATAGCGATCTTTCTTTCGTTGGAGGTGTATTTTGGTTGGAAATACATTTTTAAGAGAGAGAAATTAATGGAAAACAATTTTTTTACATAATAAGAACATGTTTTCAAATTTTTTCCCATTTTAAATTTTTGAATTTACCACCAAAAATAAATAAACACAGATCCACTATCCACTGGCTTGCATTTTATTTCAAAGTGTGTATTCTCGTCTAAGGAATGTCGTCAGAAGGCGGTGGGCTCTGTCTGTCCGCCGAAAGTTAAAGTTTGGAAAATATTTGACGGATGGAAGGAGAGAAAAAAAAGATGCCCTGTGATTGAATGAATATCACGTGATCGCCAGACGGACGGGCGACTGGCGGATGGTTATGAGTCTAGTTTTACTAAAAGATCCTTGCCTGCCATGGCGACAGATGAGAAGATGCCAGTGAAGCACTGTGGAAATAATAGTGGCAGGAAGGAAGCAGCTCGTTTTAAACCTGTCCCATTTTAATTCATCCACCTTAAGAGCCATTTGCATTGAGGTGAAAACTGCCAACCCTTGAAATGTATGGTCATCATAAATAATATATTTTTATGAAGCATAACACTATACATTCTATAGTGGTTCATCTTAGGTTAAAAAACTTGCATATCAAACTACATTTTTCCTCAAAATTACAGGGTTATTCAGCTAAGGTGTTTGCCCCAAATATCTTTTGAACCACAAAATTTTGATTTTGAACTTGCAAATGGCACTATGGTGCTCACAAGGCACCGTTTATGTCTGTTCCAAGATGTAATTGATTACT
The DNA here is from genome assembly GCA_002778355.1 of Clitarchus hookeri. Lineage (NCBI taxonomy): Eukaryota > Metazoa > Arthropoda > Insecta > Phasmatodea > Phasmatidae > Clitarchus > Clitarchus hookeri. The sequence goes on from NQII01016066.1 coordinate 7,963, forward strand.
GTGATAACAATATCAACTTTGGTTTTATAAATGGGAATATATTCATTTTTCCCAATAGCATAACATGTTATTAAGTGGCGAGTTCAGTAACGTAATTATTTTGAAAAACTTACAAGCTCTTTTTGTGATATAAGGTGGTTTTCATAGGTGTATGCATTTGACTGTAGGTGTGGCGGAGTAGGTTGCATCATCTACAGGGAGATGTCCAGCAGAGAGTTCCTACANCTTGGAAGTTTTGCTTGAATATCAAATTAATGTTTGTAACGGTCTCCGGTCGGGTGCTTTGTTCGTGCAGTCGACGAACGAGTGTTGATCGATTGAGATCTTCAAGATATCAAACTGCTATGTAAATTACTTCTGTGTTGTATGTTGTGTTGGTACACCTGTTGCTGTCAGTGTTACTGTTAACGTACGTAGCAACAATGTCGATAAAAAGGTTGAAAAGCAAGACTTCAGTTAACAGAATGCAGGCTAAAGCGACCTCTTTCTCTAGCTAATGAAGTTGGAAAGGACAGGACACGAGTAGATTTGTTTAAAGCCCATTGCAGTGATTTGGCACAACTGAAAACAGATTTCAAGACATCATCGTTCAGCCAGCAGCTAAACTGGACCAAGCTGAGTCTCTAAACACAGATATGGAAAACTTTGATCAATTATCGAATTATAGACATTCACATCATGATCGTTGAGTCGACGAAAAATGATAAAAGAAACGAGAGATAAAATGTTGACATCAAATCTACGTCTGTGAAGCTACCAACATTTAGCAGGCAACTGACACAGTGGACGAGTTTCTGTGAGTTATATAGTGTTTTTAGTGCATACCAACAGTCAGCTTCCAGATGTTGAGGAGCAACAGTATCTTCTCACATCTCTCACTGGGGAACCACTTAACCTCGTCAAATCTGTACCATTGTCTGAAGGAAATTATAAATTAGCATGGCAGATGTTAACTGAATGATATCAAGATGTGCATCAAATAGCTACGATGCATTGGGAGAACATCATGAACGTTCCAGTGGTAACAGAAGGTTGTCCGCATAAACTAAGATGTCAAGTTGATGTTTTGAAGGAAAACCTAGGTGCGCTGAAAGTGTTGAAGTTTCCAGTGGACCAGTGGTGCTTTGTGATTTTAAACATTGTGTTATGTAAACTTGATGTGGAAACGCAACGTGATTTTCAGCTGAAGAATAAAGAAGAGAAGATGCCTAAATCGAGTTCTTGGAGTTTCTGTGCTAAGCATTGATGTCTGCTGCTTCAGTGACGTCCACATCATGCAGCATAACAAGGAAGGTTGGGCCTGTGACTACAATTAATTCTAGAAAATCCTTCTTTGCTAGTTCAGAACAAGTGTGTATTGTATTTAATCAGGGTCATGACATTTATAAATGCAGTGTGTTTCTTGGTCACACACTTCCTGAGAGGCGAGATGTGGTGCACCAATACAGTCTGTGTTTCAATTGCCTAAAATCACATCATGTTAATGTATGTGCTTCAAAACTTTTGTGTGCATATTGCAATAAACGCCACCACACATTACTTCATCCTGATTCCACAACAAGTGCCACCACAATCAGTTGATGAGACTGAAAATATTGATAGCATAGCAGAACATACCAATACATGTGAGGAATCAACACAAGCAGTTTCACGTACTAGTTCCACCATTAGTGCTGCCACTGTGATTCTAGGTACAGCATTTGGGAGAGTGAAGGATGCTTGTGGTAATCTTCAGAGAGCTCGTGTTCTACTCGCTACTGATCACAATTTTCCTTCATATCTGAGGAATGTGTGAAGAAATTGGGTGATTGGTGAGTCTCGCCTGCAAGTTGAAAAAATATTACATCATCTTGAAAATCATCTGGCACGTCAGCCACAACTGAAAACTGAGTATTCCAAATTTCTGAAGGAATATGAGTCTCTTGGTCACATGCATTTTCTGAGTAAAGCTCAGATACACCAGCCTCTGTAATATATGCCTCACCACTGTGTCCGCAAAGAAATCAGCTTGACAACTAAATTGTGTGTGGTATTTTACACGTCTCCAGTAACACCAACAGGTCAGTCTTTAAATTATGCACTTTTCACGGGATCTAAAATGCAAAAAGATGTAATTGGAATCATCACCCAAATCTACATACATCCCATTGTGATATTGACACACATTTGCAAAATGTATCGTATTCTCAGCCCCGTTCTTAGCTATGAGGGCCCTGCACCAACTAGATATTGACTATCAAAGTAACTATCCCAATGCAGCAAGGGTGCTAATGGAATATGTGTTATCAGTGACAGCTGCTCTCTCACTCCAGGAAGAATTGATAGCACCATTCAAGAGTGGTGGTTTTGAGCTAAGGAAATGGGCTAGCAATCATACTGCAGTGCTAGATGCCATTCCAGACGACCACATAGAGTGACCTCTGACATTCGAAGATAGTGGGGATGAAGTCATAAAGATTCTGGGACTAGAATGGCAGTCCAAGTGAGATGTGTTCTCATATTGTACCCAGAGTGCCAGTTCTATTAGTATTACTAAACGTGTGATGATGTCAGATATAGCTAAGATGTATGACCTATTAGGTTGGATTGGCCCAGTTGTCTTCAAGGCTAAACTGTTTCTGCAGAATCTGTGGCTTCTCAGAATTGATTAGGATGAACCTCCACCACGTGAGATCAAAGATAAGTGGCTCACATTCATTGCGCTACTTGATAGTTTACATTAAGTTGCTATTCCTCGTCTAGTGACACAAGTTGATGGTGCAGTGTACCAAATTCATGGATTTTGTGATGCATCTACCCAAGATTATGGAAATCAGTCCAAACTTGAAATCCATTTACTGGTGGCCAAGTCCCGTGTCGCACCATTGAAAATTGTAAGTCTCCCTCACCTGGAGCTGCTGGGACCTCATTTGCTTGTGAAACTCATGAACTTAATCATATCCATTTTGTCAAGAAGGATAATTGTTGAAAAGGTGGTAGCGTGGTGTGATTTAACAACCGTCATTGCATGGATCCACACTGAACCATGTTGTCTCAAGACCTTTGTTGCATATAGAGTATCTCAGATTCAGGAAAGCAAAGTAATGCGTCAGTGGCGACATGTACTATCACAAGACAACCCTACAGACTGTGCCTTGAGAGGCTTGATGCCAAGTCAGCTGGTCAGTCATGACCTTTGCTGGAGTGGTCCATCATGGCTTGTTGAATCAGAAGATGCCTGGCCAGGAGGTTGCTCGGACTGTAGTTCCCCAGAGTATCAAGAAGAATTGAAGTTTTCGAGCATAACACCCATAGCTGCACAGACCACAATTTTCATCTCTGAGTGGATAGAGAGATTTAGTTCTTTATCATGGCTGCGACGAGTAATGGCGTTTGTGCTGTGCTTCATTTCAAATGTCAGGCATCCATCAAACCACTACTGTGGCCTCTTGACATCAACAGAACTCCAATCAGCAGAAGCTTGTTGTGTACACCAAGTGCAACAAGATGTTTTCAAGATGGAGATAGACCCGTTGCTGGAGGGAAAGGAAGACTCATCACAGGTCAGAAACTTCAACCCTTTCCTCAAAGTTCAAGTCTTAAATAGAGTTGGTGGACGAATCCAAAACTCAAGGTTGTCATTTGATGAAAAACATTCAATTCGGTTACCCAAGAAGTGTCACGTCACTAATCTAGTCATTGATTACTACCATGCCTGGTCCCTACACGCACGTGTCAGCACTGTGCATTCTATCATCAGATACAGGTATTGGATTTTGGCAGGCAAAGGCATGATACAATCAAGAATTTCAAAATGTGTGAGGTGCGTATGCTTTTAGAAGTCACCTGTCCAGCCGATAATGGGCATTTTATGCCAACCAGCAGGGTTCAGAGCACAAGGGCATTCCAGACTATGGGAGTGGATTATGGAGGTCCATTTCATATCAAACAATCTCATCTTCGGAATGCACGTGTATTGAAGTCATATCTGTGTTTGATTGTATGTTTTGTTTCAAAGGCTGTATATCTGGAGGTCGTCTCTGCACTGAATACGACCGCATTCTTGAATGCCTTTTATTGTTTCACTGCTCGTAGAGGACTATGTACAGATGTTTATAGTGATTGCAGCACTAAGTTTGTTGGTGCTCACAAGCACATTACTGAACTGGGAACATACTTGAGAGGTAAATCCAATGCAATCCAAGTAGCAAGTAGTTTGGCAGAAAACGGTATCCAGTGGCACTTCAATCCACTGTCAGCCACTCATTTTGGTGGGTTCTGGGAGGCTGGTATCAAATCAGCAAAATGTCATGTGAAATGTGTAATAGGGTAGCAGGTACTGACTGACCTTTGAGGAATTGACCACACTGTTCACTCAAGTAGAGGCAGTGTTGAATTCAAGACCATTATGTGCTCTTTCAGCAGATCCCAATGATCTGAGTGCCCTTAGTCCAGGACATTTTGTCATTGGCTGTGCGTTGGTAGTTCCACCAGCTGCTGACTTAATGGAATTGTCTACAAAATGCCTCGACAGGTGGCAGCTGCTACAACAATTTACACAGCATTTCTGGCAACGATGGTCAAAGTAATATCTACACACTCTCCGATAAAGTAAATGGTCTCAGCAGGGGTCCACAGTTAATATAGGAGACCTGGTATTGGTACGAGAAGAGCACCTTCCTCCCCTTCAGAAGCAGCTTGGTCGCATTGACAGACTTCATCCAGGCAAAGATAGGGTTAGTCGTGTGGCAAGTATTAAGACTCGCCAGGGAGTAATCAAGAGCGCAGTTGTGAGGCTGTGTCCCCTTCCCACACAGTAATTTCTTCCTCAGTGTTGTACATAGTGTAAGAAAATGTTGACAATTCTGAAATTTGTACCAAATTTGGTGGGCGGAATGTTGAGACACGTCAGTTTTATCCATGTTTTATGGTGGCTATGTTGGTGACGTCACGTGCAACATGATTGTGTCCGCCATAGTAGTACTTTGCTTACTGCGGTCGGGAACGGTTGCGTCTGGTCATCAAGGTTGGGAAACTAGGATGTTTGGGATATTGTAAAGGCTACATCGATCGAGTGTGGACTACCCTTGACATAATCACCAGCTGTTTCATGCAAATGTGCTAATTCTCTACATGCATCGAGGTGTGACGACCTGTGAACGCCAGTGAAGTGAGTTGAAACACCCATACTGCCATTTACGAATTCAAAATCATAATTTTGATACCTTCACTGGATCTGAAGATATTTGGGGTGAACATCTTAGCTGATAACAAAATATGTCATTTCTAGAATAGGTCTTAATGGTTTCTCTGTTATGTTATTCTTGTGCAAGGAACTAAAATAATTTTTTTATAATTGTTCCTTTTCTGATGTTTTGCAGATTTTTTTTTTTTTTTTTTTCCACATTGTTAATGTATGTGTGTAATAATTTGCCCAGCGTTCTCTTTTCTTCTAGTATTCATTCTGTAGTAATTTAAATATTTTTGCGGTATGCATAGAGCATGCTGTTCTGTTCGTTGAAGACTATATCATTTTAATATCTAATGATATGTGTTGTTTATACATTTTGTGTATATTTTTAAAATTATTCTTATAGGAAAAAATTCAATTTTTCAAATCAGGCACAAAATTATTTTTGAACAGTGGTTGGATAAAAAGACAGATGAATAGTCTTAATGGAGTAAATTGAGATGATTGAGTGAAATATCGTTAAACTGGAGTACCCCAACAAGTCCGTTGGTCTTGCAGTGACATCATCCACCACATTTCGAACATTCTAAAAAAATGTGAGCTCAAATCAACCTGTGACGAAGCGTAGACTGCAGCGATGGTAGTCCAGAGTGCCCACTGCTAGACCAGTGAGCTACCCTCATCGCTGCACTGAGTCATATGGGCAGCTTGTTGCCGTAGCGTGTTGGCAGTGCTGTACCTCACACTTTGTGCTTCTTTGCTGTCTGCAGGGTGGACACATCAAGATCCACCTCAACTCTGACATCCCGGTGCAGGTGGATGGAGAACCGTGGGTCCAGTGTCCAGGGGATATCGTTGTCCTCAAGTCTGCCCTCAAGGTAAGCCAGCCTCGCAGATGAGTATGGGTTTCGGTCAAACCTCAGTGGTAGTTGGTAGTGTTAAAAAATGTTATTAGTGGAGACAGAAATATTTCACTGAATGATTTGGTGTCGAGCAGAACTTTACAGATACACATACCATAGTTTCTCTAATAAATTGCTGCACATTTTTATACTAAACTTTTCTTTCAAAATTAGTGGTGTGACCATTATGCGGATAAGTACCGTGGACTCTTGAGGTATCGAAAACGCATGTTGTATCCACAGTTAATTTTCAGTGGTCCCTGCAAAATTCCTAAATAAATAATAATAATAATACAATTACCCACTTTTATTGTTTATTGGATGTTGCAGCAATCAAAATATCTTTCGGTCCCGTCATTAAGACTTCCCGCAACTATAATTTTCACTCCTTTTGAAGAAATTCCTCGTTTTCACATCATAATTTCAGATGCATTGTAATTACTGACAATGTACGATTATAGAAAATTTACATTTTACGAGTTATTTAATTTTTTGTGCATAATTTTGTGTTACCTGCTTGTTGTAAAAAGTCGAAATTGTATTAATATTTTATTAATAAGTTCTTTGCTTTTTACAACTAGCAGATAATACACTATTAAAATTACGCACAAAAATGTTAAACAACTCGTAAAATGCAAATTTTTATAATGATCATTGTCAGTAATTACTAGGAATCCAAAATTATGACGCGAAAATGAATAGGTAATTTCTGAAAAAGGAGTGAAGCCGAGCCTTATGCTGGTTGTTTATGCAAACTGCTAATAACTGGATGTGAAATACGTCAAACACGCCGCAGTTTGTCATCAGGCGTAGCGCATTGCTCTTCAATTCAGATGATGCTGACGGCGACACAGCGATTGTGGCATCCACCCTTTCCTTACATGCCTTATAAGAGGGGAAGCTGTTACCTAGCAACCAGTGTGGATTTCCTCTCTCTCTCTCCTCCTTTATTTTCCTACCCTTACATATCTTCAAAAGGGGAAGCTGTTATCTAGAAAGAAAAGCTGCATCCTCTGTCTCTCTGCTGCACTTGCTTGCTTGCTCCCTTGCATGCCTTGTGAGAGTGCAATTGGCAGAGTACATTAAGCATACAATAAAACTAATGATGTGATCTCAGTTT
>NQII01016067.1:3866-15785 GCA_002778355.1 Clitarchus hookeri
AATGTCTCATATGTGAAAAAAAATTAAAGATATTAGTTTGCTTAAGTTAAACTCAATTTTTTTTTTACAATCAATGGGTTAATATACAGACATGGAACTACAAAATGCTATAAACATCCTTCATGTTCAAGGGTATCACACATTTATCATATTAATAAAAAAAAAAAATTAAAGTTGTATTTTTTTAAATTTCTTTTTTTTATATTTTATTTACATTTCCGGGGATATGTCCCGGTATTACCCCCCTCTCTCTCCTACTAAGCCACTGCTCTTGATCCCTTTCCCTTTGATGTTATCCTGTGTGGTGAGCTCATGTTTTCATCATGACGAAGTGTGCATCTTGTTGTGACGTGTCGTCACATTTGTGTGGTAACGAGTGGTGCATCTTTGTTTTTCACTTACTTACTTAACGGTATATACGTCTGGTGCGCCCTAGTGATTATAATAAACAGTTGCAGCACTTTGGAATTATAAATACCAAATGTACAATACTATTGTTTATTAGGAATGAATTCACCAAATTATATTTAATACTATTTATGTAACTATTTATATAATGTTATAAATATTGTTATTTATGTACTATTTGCATGTTAGGATAGACACCTTGTATTAGGTTGGCTTGGGTTCGCGGCCGCTTCGGGCTCTGTACAGAGTTGGGAGTTGCGCGCCTTTGTGTTTGTTCGGGGACTTGCCTGCGAGCTAGGGAGTTGGACGGTGGGCACGGAGCAGGCTTGACGTGTTGTTACCGCTCGGTTAGACAATGGCACAGGATAGTTGACCTCGTCAAAGCGGCCATATCAAATTTACTTCGGATTGATTGTGCGTATCGTATACGACAAGAGTAAATATGTGGGCTGTATTGTGAAATTCACGAGCCATGCGACGAGAGAATATAATTGCGATGGTGAGACAATTTAAAAATCGTGAACGGTTTTGTGCTTCGTTTTGATAGAAGTGAACTGTCCTTCATTGCTGATTGGGACCTTTGTCTTGGAGAACAAGATTTCATCGTACACCGGGGCTCTGGTTGCCTCGTTGCCGAACGTCGCCTCGCCCATTTGTCGACGAATGGTTGCTAGCTGCCGGCGAGTTCTGCTGTCCATAAAGGCAGAGCATTCACCGTTGTTGTATGCTGACAGACATCTACATTTAAGGGGTAGAAACTGTATTTTACCTTATGCGCTGAAGGAAACAAGGTACTGTACTGCATTTTGAACTTATGGTGTGGTGTGTTGAAGCTATCGCCTTTTCTGTGCTCAACAAGTAACTGCTCTTAACCTACAAGTAATTGTTCTTAACCTGCCTGGGGTTGCGGGAAGATGGGAAGAAATCTAATGTGATCACTCCACGATGTTGTCAGTAGAGATAGAATGAGGTTCGAGGACAATATAACAGAAAAGGGGTATCTAGACAATATATAGATATCTATACCCATTTTTACCATTTTTTTATGTAGCTACCTGTAGATAGTTTTTATATGATTGTGTTTGTATGGACTCAATGTAATCTTAACCTGCTTAAAAATAGAAGTAATCTGTCAACCAAAAATATAATTTATATAATGTTTTGTGTATACTATACTGTTGTATAGGTATAGCAGTTTTAAAGGAGGCAAATATAAATAATTAATTTAATATATACCTTTTTGATAATGAGTACAAAGCGGCCAATAATAATATGCTTGTGTTGGTGGAAGTCTCAGGAGAGAGAAAATGTTAGTGTTTCGGTTAACGCGTGTTAACTTCCGCACAGAGCGACCCAATTTGAGACCTGTGTTAGCACAGCTCATTGTTAATCCAGATACCCTTGTTCGTTCACACGTCGTTTATGTTCAGTTGACCTGCATTCCTCAGTACACGTCACACTAATACTTATATCTTACTTGTAACCTGCCACTGAGGCATTTCTCTTGCCTGTGAAATAGGCTTCGTTCCTCTACCGGGCTTCTATAAATAATGTCTCCTGTGTCAAACTTTAAATAAAGAAAATGTGTTACGAACTCGTCCCCAACTACAAAACCAGTTCATTAACGGTTAGAAATTTGATAATAAATATTTACAAGTTTTCAATTTCTCAGGTGCCTGTTCTGCTATTTTTAACGTGCGAGAACCAATCCACGAGACTTAAAACAAACGAAATACTTCAAACAGTAGAGAAAGGGAAATGATCTGGGTCTCGAAAAGGGTAACTGGTTCGTGCTCTAGGTTGAAGGAGACATTTTAGGGCACTGTACCATTCAAAGAGCAGTAAGTGACATCAGGACATCGATGCACTTATCTAGGACACGCAGATTTTATGGTGGTATATATTCTTAAACATCACGTATGCAGACCTGAATACTCCTCGCGAGTATGTGGAGGTTGTCTCTTAAATATCTCGCAGACGGGCTTGTATTTAAGAACGAAGTTTGCGAGTCCCTCTTTTGTGGGGCATCTAACAATCCGGTGATTATCTGAGTCCTGGGTGTGAGGCTAAATATGTGACGCATGTTCCCAGCTGCCAGCTACTAGGAAGAAGATAAAAACTGTAATGGATTCGCCGAAGTACACTTGCGTTGTTATAAAAAAAATATTTGTAAATTAAAGCATGTGCTACCAAAGTCGGTACTGATGGAGAAAAAAAACATACATAACATGTCATAATTGCCCTCTATACAAGATGAGTATAAAAATATAACCGAACTTTGAAGGTCTATAATATCAAAACCAAACAACCCACAACCTTGAGTGACCAATCAAATGAACCATGGAACCGTGAAGTTTGTTTACCATACATTCATAAATGTTCAATGTGACCACCATGAGGGGCCTGAACGACATCTACGCGATAATCAAACTCGTTTCACGCTCTTGTCAGCATGTCCGGTGTAACGGTTTAGATGGCGTTCGTAACTCTCGGTTTGAGGTGGTGAGGGAGTAGCGATCTCGCATTCGACACGTCAATGTGAAGGGACGATCTGATGTTTCCTTGCCTAGAACGAGGTAGACGATACCGTCATGTCTAGGCTGGTTTTTTAGCGATGAAGCGACGTTCCATAGAAATAGTAAGGCGAACCGGCACAACGTGTGGATATGGGGTCAGGAGCCTCCACGTGAAACCACCAAACACGAGCACGCTTCCCCCAAAGTGAACGTGTTTTGCGTTGTATCCAAAGACACTTTTTTCCGCCCTTTATTTTTTCACGAGCCCACTGTTACTGGAATCCCTTATTTGGACATGCTTACAGAGAGGTTGTTTCCTCAGTTAGAAGAGTCGACGGGGGACTTCATTTTCCAGCAGGATGGTTCGCCACCCCATTGGCACCTAGCTTTTCGCGGATACTTGAAGGAGACGTTTCCGCAAAGCTGAATTGGTCGAGAAGCAGCTGGTGACCAGACTATTCATCACTGGCCCCCAAGAAGCCCGGATCTTATCCCGTGCGATTTTTTTCTATGGGAGCACATAAAAGAATCACGTGTTTCGTCCACCATTGCCGGCTAACATTGACGACCTCAAAACGAGAATTACGGACGTCAACCAAAACGTAACATCGGACATGCTGACAAAGAGTGTGGAACGAGTTTGATTATCGCATAGACGTCGTTCGGGCCGCTCATGGTGGTTACGTTGAACATTTATCAATGTATGGTAAACGAACTTCACGGTTCTACAATTCATTTGATGAACCGGGTTCGATTCCAGGTGGGGTAGCTCCCGTATTTTCACACGAGGGAGTCATGCCAGACGATGCCGCTGATCGGCGGGTTTTCTCGGGGATCTCCCGTTTTCCCCTTTCTCGCATTCCGGCGCTGCTCCATACTCACCTCACCAAGTTAAGAGCCATCTAAATCTCCACGAGCATGCATGATCATGTGCTGCAGGTGAGGAGGCGGAAGGGGTAACCAAGGTGGAGGTGCACGTCGCCGGACCAGCCAGCTACGCGGGTGGCGTGGGCGCCATCATGGGCAACGTCTTCGGCCCTCTGCTCGGCGTGATCGTCGTGCTCGGGCTCTTCTACCTCGTCTTCGTCGTCTACGGCGACAAACAGTAAGTCGCGCAGCTAGGCGGCGTTCCAACACGTTACTCTGCGAATCAACTTTGAACTCTGGCAGTCCCAAAACATTTGGAGTAAATTGTTTACTCGCTCTCGGCAGTGTCTTAAAACTGCAGAGTAATAACTCTGAGAATTTTACCAGTGTTAAAATTTTACGCGCACTATTTCACCGAGTAACGAAGGGTAAACTGAACATGGCTGGACGTTTAGTAGTGTTAAACAAACTGAAAGGAAACGTGGACATTCTGGTTACAGAACAAACATGGAAAAATTATAAATGACAAGTGATAAAATTCACATTTTTATTTAAAAGTTAATTTTTATAAAGACTTTATTTTTAGACTTATTGTTTATAATTAACGCATGTTAAACAAAGAGGTTTATGTATATAACTATTTTTTTTGGAAAAGAAATAACTTGGGGAAAGTGATAAATCTGTTTTTTAAATTTACGCTATTTCATTAATCAGCATTATTTGTAAACACAGCATTCTATTTACATCATGCTCGTTCCAAAACCATGTTTACTCTTACTTTCCTCAGCTGTTATTCTCTGTTGCTTTACTCTACTATCGGAGTAACGTTTTGGAACCCGCCCTGGTGAGAGCCCTTCCTGTACGCTGTTCACGGTTGATTGAGCACTTTTTAAATCAACCTTTGAAAAACGTCATTGCATCTACCTGCGTATATTTGAACGGGGGCGCTGAACGGCATGCGCCCAGTAAGCTGGTAACGACGGAGGAAAAGTAAGTTCCACGCCTGAAAGGTGAATTTAAAAGTGTTACGTAAACATTTGTGAATAATTCAATTATTTTTTCTGCTTTGTTTATTTTATATGCATGCACGTGTGCGACTCGGCAAATCTGGAACATATTTACTTTCCCAATAGTTTCACAGTTTCACTTTATCGACGCATGACTTGAGTGTTCAGGTCCTTGGCGATGCTGATTTTTACACGTGGCGGAAGAATACACAATGTACATACAAGTAGATCTTAGGTAATGCTTTCAAAAGTGCTTGGTTTACAGTGAACAGCTTGTAACACCCCGGGGTTTGACTCCCGGCTGGCTCAAACGAGGATTTTTCGCATTTGAGAAACATGGAAGACTCTGCAGTTGGCCAGCGGGTTTTTTTTTCTGGTTACTCACTTATTTTCCACCGTTGCATTCCATCGCTGCTTCATACTCACCTCGTTTCACCCCCAATTAACACTGAAAACCTCGGCTGTTAAGAGGACTTACTCGTACGATACTTTATGTAAAGTCAGTGTTTTTGAGTTACACGTCCAAGTCTACATTATCTCTACATTTACGCAATGTGAAAAATCTTCGCCTGCTACAGTTTAGGCGTTACGAAATTTCTTCGAAATGACTTATCTAACTAAGGCACTCACCACATTTTCACAAACGGGCGTATCTTAAGTAGGAGAGTTGTACGCTATCTTGAATGTACCTATTTTTTTTATCATTGCTTTTGTTTAAGCTCAATTTTTTAAAATTAAATTACGTTACAGCATATAATTACAGTGTTATATTTAAAAGACTGTTATCGTTTGACTTACTGTACCATAACCGCTTCCGTGCTCGTTCTCAGAAAGTAGCCAATAATTTATTCTCACTTAGTCCACATGGTAAACAAATAAAGATGTTTTATTGGTATTACTTCGATGAAAATTACCGAGTCACATACTATACCTTGTCAAAGAAAAATTAGCACAATGAAAGTTAAATATATTTTACAGCTAAAAACTGGTAATACCAATATTATTTATATCTCCCCCTCCACTTTTTTAAGATACTATTATTTCGTTTGCTGTTGCAATATTGGTGTACCTGTCTTGAAACATCATCTACAGAGTACTATTTTCTCTGAAAATGTAACACAGTTTGGTCGTAGAATTGTATATTTTGTAATAACAGCATGGACAACTTTTTTCCACAAAGAATATTTAAGAAAAAAGGAAAGTTTGAGAAAACAGGAATTTAAAGGAATCGTTGTTGTAGAATTGTGTCTTATGTAAACATAGCCTGTAAATGACTACATATCATCCACAAATATATTTAAGCAAAACTAAAGTTTGAGGAAAAAAACAGAATTTAAATGAAAGGTCAGTGTATTATTCATCTTACTATACCTTCCCTAACAGAAAGAAATTGTATTGTTACGCGCCGTCTGCGGCACGGGGCACGGGCACTATGCGCGGACTCGGCTTTAGAAAGGGGGGGGGGTGGACTCACCTCAACCCCTCTCCTCCCAGGCAGACCCGCACGCGGTGCCGTCGCCGGGTGGCCGGGAATGATTGACAGCTGACCTGACTGGCGCCACAGCCTCTCCTTCCCCTGCCGAGGAAACCGGCGACTCTAGAAGATGCGCAAGGATATTCTGGGATCTAGGACCCTCGGCGAAACGCGGCATTGGGGAAAAATTTCTGGGCGATCGCAGACGACTACAAATACCGCCGCAGTTGGAGGGTCGGCAGTCTTTGGTAAAAGCCACCTGGGTGAGTGCGTTAACCGAGCGAAGTCTGGTGCGGCGAGGGATATCGGTGAAGAGGACGGACGATGATGGGAGATTGCAAGGCGACGGCGGACAAGGTGTTTGTGGTGTGAATGGGCGAGAGGGCGTGATACCCGACTAATGAGGGCGCTCGGAGAACTCTAGAACATTGCGGACTGGTGTGACCTGGACTAAACTGAGGTGGGACTGAATAACATGTGATACGGATTTTATTGTAAATATTGGAAGTGTTATATATGGACATGCAATTTATAAAGTAATTCAATAGGTTTCGATACACTGTTTATTGGAACTGATATTAGTTATTTAAGTAAACATTAATGTATTTGAACTCACGATAGCTCCCAATAAATTGATATATCTTACTATTTACAATAAATAAAGCCAATTAGTAGAATTTACTATACCTTACATAATAAATTAATGTTTACTTAAATAACTAAAATCAGTTCCAATAAGCATTGTATCGGAACCTATTAAATTGCTTTAAAAATTCTATGTCCATATATGACCTGGTTTAGTCAACTGACTTTGAGAAATTGTAACAGTATTATTTTAGAAGTGCCGGGTGACTAACTATAATCTTGCGTTGTATAATATTGCCAATACAGATTGTTTCAGCTATACTTTTTATGAAGAAGAGAGCCGGGGAGATACCTTTGTACTATCTAACATTATACTTAGTGTTCGTGACTACAACTTGAGCAATTTGCGGATTGATACAGCGGTTAGAATAAGAAATCAATAATTGCGTATACATTTCTGTACCTATACATTTCAAACGGGTGTCAGCATAAATTAAATATCTTCATATATTTTCATAGATCCCAAGGGAAAAGTGAGGTGGATTCATGCCGTTGCACAATCAACACAGCAATATAAAAAATAAGCGTATTTTCATTCTCTAGCAGCTGTTATTTTTTGTTTATTCAGAGGGAAGCAATAGCTTAATTAAACCAACATACTTACTGAACTGTAAAAAATTGCTATGGATGTGTTGCATTCAGTCAGAAAATCGTTTGATACTGAAACTGTGTAAATTTGAAGGCAATTATGGAGTTCATAGTCTCAAAGGAAGATCCACTGACAAGATGAATCACAACGAAACCACATACAAAATAATTTAACAAAAATAGGCTTAATTTTGAATTTCGGATAAACCACGTGGCTTTTGCTTTTTTTAGATGGGATTTTGGGTTAGTTTAGCTTCTAAACTCTTTCCTGATTAGCATAAAAGTAAAGTGGTTACAAAGAAATGCTAATATAAATAGTCTGTATTTACGAGAATGATAGATGCCAAATAACAAATTATAATGACTCGAATGTATGTACATATGAATACATGCGAATAATTGATCTTGTGAATTTTTATAGTATTTTATTTTCTAATGAGGTACCTGAGCACCACTGACGTTAAGTGAAGGTCACAAAAACAGAAGCTGTGCGCCCCAAAAATTACGGCTTCTTCGTACACACATACTACCAAACATACTATATCTTATAAAAACGTAAAGTTCTCAAGCATCATTTTAGAAAAAGTCCCGATAAAATCCCAAACACAGAAAAGAAATGAACATGAACAAGCAGCACCGAATGTGTACGTACAAAATGTCTGGAGGAATTGGTTTAGTGATCAGATAAGTGGCTTACTGAAAAGTACACGAATAGAACGAACTTTTTTTTTACAAATACAGTTTAGTATTCACACAGAAAACATCTCATTAGGGTAATACAAAATTGAGCACAGAAACAGCATCAAAACTTACAGAAAACAACAAATACTTGCATGTAAATTAGTCTGCTGATAAAGTCAAACAACAATGCATGTTCGCAACCAACATGACTAGCATTATGCCAACAGGAAAGCTAACAACAATCGAACAATAGATTTCACCGGGGAGTTAAAAAATGCCTGAAAATAATTTAGTCTCGCCCAAGTCCGGACCGAAGTGTCGTTATGTTAGCAGGCAAGTATTTTGTTAGCCTCAAATATGAAAAAGTTTTCCTACTTAGCTTCACGACGAAAAGTTGAAAAAATAGAGTTTTAAGGAAGGGCCATAAAGAAAGTGACAGGTAGGCATATTTGGGGATGTATAACCGTCTACTAAAGCAATGGTTTGGACATATAAGAGGGGAAAATTGTTTATGGCTGAAGACGGCGCTGGAGTGGATAACCAGGAGATGTGACAAGAACTAGAGGAAGACCGCCAGATCGATAATGGATAATACCAGGACATATAAAGTATTAAGGGGAGAATTAATGAGAAAACATCTGCGCAAGGACTTGTACTGGGCAGAATATAGGGAAGGCTTGTGGTAATTAGTAAAAGAGCATGTCTTCAGAATAGAGTTTATGATTCTATAATCAAGAAAAATTAGCGGTAACTTACATAAAGAATTTAATTTTTCAGTATTATCTGCTATAGGTTACAAGAACGTTTCGACACTTGAAAAACGTAAATAACGCATGTAATAAACATAATCACGATGGACTCCACTGAAACCATCTTGTAATACACTCTAAACTTGAAACAGTGAGAACTGAGCCAAATAAGTGAAAACAGTGTAAATTGAGCAACTGATAATCAGTGCCAGATATATAATTAATATAGTTGCTGAATTTCACTGATTTATTTGTGATTCCCACTGAATATCAAGAATTCCACTGCTGTAAATCACTTGTTCCCAGTTTATTTCCTTGATTTGTCAGTTGGCACTAGCTTATCAACTGACATTCAATGAATGTTTTTTCACTGATTGATATCAGTGATTCGGACTTAGAGTGACGGTGCTGCCATCAAGGGTGAATGCTAACTTGGCTCCAGTACCGCTGCCCAAGTGATTCAACTGTATGGTTGCTAATTGCATTGTGTGCTGCTTGTTGCTGCATTTTTGTATTCCATCGCCGCTTTCCGAACACGACATTGCAAACAATGTTTGTACGTTTTACAAACAATTCTTTGGAAATTATTTGCTAAAGAAGTTTTCGTATCGCTACAAACAAAAATATTGCATTTTAGGTTATGAAACATCGAGAATCGTTTATGTATATCCATGTTTATAATAAAGTTGAAGTGTACAAACTTTTTTCATTGTTTGTTAAAGTTTAACTTAAGTTTTACAAGTTCCGCAGAAATGTGATATAAAATATGCTGTAATTTACTTGAAGTTGTAACGCGACAGATTTTCCGTTGGGCATAGATTATGTTTAGTTACACACAATGGAATAAATCCAGTTGAATTTTCATGCATTTCCTCAAGATTTCAGTAATTATTAATTCGAAGGACTGGACAAACCTTCAAATATTTATCGCAAATTGGTATTTCATTTACGTGGGATGACGTTTCACGTAAATTTAACTGATTAATATTCAAATTTTAATATTTCCGTTTGAAAACGCGCCGCAGGCCTCTGGAGCCTTAAAAAAACCCGACTAACAGAGAAAAAAAAATGTCATATTCTTTAAAGTAGTTATGTTGAATCAAAAGTTAGTCTTGATATTTTAAAACAAATTTTGCCAAGTTAAAGTAAAACTAATTCTTATTTATTCCATTTATTTAGATTCAATACATTAAAAAAAATACTACCAGACAGAACTGAGTGGAGTGTAGAAATTTGGGCGGCTCTTAACATCGAGGTCTTGAGAGCTGACGAGGGTGATTGAGGTGAGTATGGAGCAGCGCTGGAATGCAAGGACGGGGAAATGGGAGATCCCCGAGAAAACCCGCTGACCAGCGGCATCGTCCGGCACGATTCCCGCATCCCACGGCCGGGATTGAACCCGGATCGCCTGGTGAGAGGCGAGCAGGTTAACTTCTCAGTCGCCGTGACCTATAGTCTCTAATAATTAAGTTAATAAGTTATACTGGTGTATCTAAAATATAGAGTTTTGGGAAAAGTAACTTAGCACGAAATGGCAGTAAAAGCTAATAGGAAACTGGATTTTACAATCGATAATGTAAATCATCTATTACGGAAAAAAATTGAGCACGGTTGCGTTACTATTTGTTTCCTCCTCCCCTCCCCGATTTCAATATCTCACCTAGAATACTTCTGTCTTGATTAATGATGTTCTGAATTACTACAATAATTGTTATAATAAACAAAGGTAGTTTGTGAAATTCTCTTATTTTGTGAATTAATTCTGTCCATGTGTTCATTTTCTTCATCTGAAAACATATACAGAAGTAATTACGACATCGTTGGCTACCAAAAAAATTTGAGCAATGTCTACCAACTTTAGATACTATTTAAACTAAGAGGACTCGGGTGTGCCATTTTGAGAAACACAAAAAAAAAAGTGTATTTTACTATAAATATATTCCTCTATTTAGAAAACAAAAAATTGCAAGGAAAAATATGTAATATCCCTTTTAGCATCTAAAATTTTTTGTGTCAATGTGAATGATTTATAATCTTCCACATGTACACCTAGAAGTTTACTTTGTATCATGGCTGCGTGTCTTTGTGAGAAGAAATGTTCGTATTTGACTAGGCCAGTCAGAACAAGGATTTCTTAGTACTAAGTGTCTGTGATTGGCTGGCAGGTACCTTAGGCGCGAAGCAATTAATACCACCTAATCGTGAAAGAGGACCCGAACTGAAGTGCTTTCAAATACAACTAGAGAGGAATTATTTCCACGGAAATCGAGCATCCCTATTGTCGTACAGTACTCTGTGGTACTGCGTTGTTCATGACTCGGCCATACTACCGTTTCCTATTTATTACTGGCTCACAATTATAGTATATTCGCGGTCTCTTCACTCTTTTTTGATCAAACCTTTGAAAAATCACCCCATGAATGACGTATTTAGTTATTTCCTAAATATACCATGTATCACAAGCGTTTATACCTCTGTGAAAATAGAAGTATCTTATTTGACGTTAAATTGAAATTTTACCTATATTTTATTTATAAATTATAATATTTCATTTATAATAAACATGAATAAAGAAGTGAGAACAAATGTGTATTGGTAGCGCCCAGTAATAAATAGTCCTCATGCAAAACATTATTAAAATTGAGTCCGCACGAATTTAGTGCGTTGTCCTTTGGTTTAATTTCCTATAGACTTAGTTAAGTTTAGTTAGCACGAAGTGGAGGAATATCCTGAGAGTATAACTTTAGCAGGGCTTCAGAAAAGTGTGAAGTAACCGCGAATGGATTATATGCCGTTCGTACTCAAACAGTGTTGCGGTCACAGCGGTGCGACAAGAAAATGATTGCTTGTGGTATGGTCTGCCACTGAATAAATTCGAAAATACTCGGGGTTATATCTATTAAGGAGACTGCCTATAGTCAGTTCACGACTGGAAGAGACTTTCTTGAAGCCCTGCTAAAGATTTACTTTCAAGCCCATTTCGT
>NQII01016070.1:0-17678 GCA_002778355.1 Clitarchus hookeri
ACGGGCACTGAACAAGTTCAGGGAATTTTTAATGAAGATAAAAGTTAATAAAGAGAAGTGCAATTAATTATCAGGCAACTGTTACGCTCAGTATGATTTAGTTATTCGGGAAGGGGGGGGGGAACATTAATATATACTAATATTACCTAATTGACTAATATCGAGCCACGATAGTCCCACGTTATTTCGAAGACGGAGACTAATTTGGACGAACGGTTACAGCGGTCGACACATCAGACTTCTTGGCGACACATTGGACCATCTTGCTCGGCAAAGGCCCTGTTTAAGGGGTTCCGTTTACTTATATTGTCTCTGGGCCTCAGTAAATCGTGACCTGGTTCCCAGTTCGGCAAAGGGGATTTTCGCTGTTTCGACAAGCAGGCTTGGGCAACAGCGACCCAGAATTTGCTGCTCATTGGCCTGATTGCACTTCTATGCGAGATGACGCTTTCAGACAGGCTGTCGAATCAAGGCCTGCCCACACTATCATGACAATAGTAAAATCCTCACCCCCCTCCCCGTTTTTCTTGTAAACGGCTGGATCCGCCTCTGGAGGAGTGGAGTGGAGAGATATGGGCGGCTATTAACATAGAGGTCTTGAGAGCCGGTGAGGATGAAGCGAGGCGAGTACGGAGCAGCACCGGAATGCAAGGGTAGGGGAAACGGGAGATCCTTGAGAAAGCCAGCTGACCAGCAGCATCGTCCGGCACAATTCCGGGGGGTGGGGACAACCCCGCCGGAAATTAAACTAGGTTCGACTTGGTGGGAGGCGAGTTGTCTAACCACTACACCACCACGGCCCCTCCGCCTCTGGTGAAAGCTGTGGTTAAGGTCAATTCCAGTAGTAACTTTCTGCCTGTACAGGCTCTGAATGATCGCTTGCTATTCTTTTTCAGCCGAGAAACTGCTCATTGGATGTTACCCCGCCCCCCTCCCTTTCCAAACAGAGGTTGCGGAAGAGATAAGGAGAAAGAGGGAATGAGGAAGGAATAGACGCAGTTGTGGCCGGAGTCCCTCGGGGCTTGTCTATGTGATTATGGGGAGACATTCTGCCGAGGGTTGGCCATCCTTCACCCCCGAGAGAGGGGAGTTTTATATACTGTGTATACCAGACTGGTTTTTGCCTTCGACCGAGGGGCGCGCCGCCCGAAAATATGTTGGCGAGCACGGCTCAGGGTAAAACGTCAATCGGATTATGAGAGAGTGCAGATCGGAGGTATATTTTGGTTGGAAATGCATTTTCAAGAGAGAAACACATTTGGAAAATATTTTTTTTTCACAATAAGAAGTACTATTTTTTTACATTGTAAAATTCTGTATTTACTACCAAAGATAAATGAACACAGATCCACCGCCTTGCATTCTATTTCAAAGAGCGTATTCTCGTCTAAGGAATGTCATGTGGCGGTGGCTCATCTGTCCGTCCGTCGAAAGTTAAAGTGTGAAAAATATTTGATGGGTGGACGGATAGAAAAAAAAGTCTCCCTGCGATTGGTTAAAGATCACGTGACCGCTGGACAGACGTGCGACTGACGGATGGTTGTGGTCCAGCGTTACGCTTCGGAGCCACGAAACAGCTAGCGTCGATTAGTAATATGCTTCTGTATTCCGCTCCATAGACCGGCGTTAACCAGGCTGTAGACGTAACGAACGAGGAAATACGAAGGTGACTACTTTGTGACAGGATGTGCGACTCTGTGAGCAGGATTTTGACGTGAATACGTCTTTGCAATTAGACCGACACATGGGGTAGCAAGGATCAAAACAGGGATGTAACGTTTGCAAGGGTGATAAATTACGGCACTGCAACTTCGCGACAAAAACACGAATGAAATAAATACCATCTGGTTCGACCGGGTATACGACCACGAGGCGATCATGACCTTGAGTTGACGCCACGCATGCGCTGGAGCGGATAGGGGCCCGCAGAGACTAGAGGCAGTTTTGGGTGTGAGTTACAATTGTCAGGAAGTGGGACTACATCTCGCGACTCCGATATGCTAGCAAGCTGATTTTGGTGCCAAACACAAGATTTCGTCTAAGCCTGTCTCTTTGAGCAATAAAAGCCAAGTATCCAGTTCGTTACTTTCATTTCATTTCCACGACCCTAAGGAAATTTAGTCCACTAAAATATCGCAAACGTATTCACGTAAAACCCAAGGCCGTGTGCGCGACACAGCTACATCCCAAATATCCCTCCGGCTATTATTCAAATTTCCTTCCATTTTAGCAGCCGCGGTGGCTGAACGGTTAGACTGCCCGCCTCCCTCACAGGCGAACCGGGTTGAATCGCCGGCCGGATCACTCCCGGATTTTTGCATATGGTAATCGTGCCGGACAAAGCGTCTGGTCGGCAGTTTTTCTCGAGGATCTCCCGTTTCTAACCACCCCTTCATTCTGGGGCTGCTCCACTCTCACCTCATTTCATCCTCATCGGCTGTCAAGACTCCACTTCCATTTCACAGAGATTGTCTGACATGTTCAGTAATTAAAATGGCGCAACCTAATACCTGAAATATTTACAGTAATTGGAATTGTGGGAAATTTAAATATCATATTTCTTAACAAAATGCTGTTTCACTATCTTACTTCGCCCTGGCACAATGTAAACCCAACTTAAGGTACATGTATGACATTGGCTTGGAATAAGTACTGAGAACCACGCACGGGGTAGCCGGATGATACCGAACCAAGGACCTCTCGAATGCAAGTCTCACTCGTTACCTCACGACCCAAAACGCCCTTCAGTAAACGTGTCGATAAGGGTCCATTTACAATTGCGCTGTCCCGAGCTGCGTCCTAGTACAAGAATACGCGGATTGGTGTACCCGACACTGCAGCTGGCTCAGCTGAGTGAGATGCAGGGAAGTATACTGTCTTCCACACATGTGGCCGACGACTGTTGACATTGCATTCAGCGAACATTAATACGAGTGTCTAGCCTGGCTAACACAGTGTTGCTTACTGATACTGGGATATGTACACACTCTCTGACGTAGCACCCGATACTGCAGCTCGCTCAGGCCAGTGGGATGCAGGGAAGTATACTGTATTCTATAAATGTGGCTGATAACTGTTCTTGCTACCAGAACCGAAGTGGTGATCGCTTTGTCTACTTGTCCGAGTGTCCGTGCACCAAAACTGTATCGAGAGTATTTGCATCCAACCATTCCATGCTATCCTTGTCGAGACCACCAGATTCGGGAGCACTCGTACCGTCAGAGTCGGGCTCTCGTAAGTTATTTCTACAAATAGTGGCTTCGCACTTTCTGAAAGTCGTCACGTGACTGAGCCGAGGATAGAACCGCGACCGTGGGTTTCGTATGAATACGTCTGCGATGGCAGGCATAGTCTGTTCGCGGTACCTTTACACTTTCTGAATCAAGCCTTTGAAAAATCACCCCATGCACGACGGCCTTGCTGTTTCCTAAATATGTCGTATGTCAGAAGCGTTCATTCTTCTGTTAATATAAAAATACCTTTTTTTTTTTTATTAAAGTTTTACTTGTGAATCATTTATAAATTATAATATTTCATTTATAATTAATATAAATAAATGCAGGGATAAAATATATGTGTTGGTAATGCCTAGTGAGAAATAGTTTGTATGCAAAATATTGTTAAACTGAGTGCTTACGAATGAGGTGCGTTGTCCCTTTGGCGTAATTTTCTAGATTAGGTCTAGCTTTGTTTGCATGAGGTGGAGGAGTAGCATGGAAGTAGAACTTTAGCAGGGCTTCACGAAAGTTGGAAGAAACCGTGAATGGATCATAATGCCATCTTTAAGATATAGGAGTAAAATGAAAGAAACTAAATGGATACTTTGCTTCTCGGCTTAAATAGGCATATCCAGATGATATTTTTCGTTTGGCACCAACATCAGCGCGTTAGCACATCGCAGTCGCGGGATATACTGACCGGGAATTTTCCATCACAACCAAAATTGCTGTCAGTCGCCGCGGGCCCCGGCCCGTGCATCGCGGGTGTGCGGTGCAACTCAAGGTCATATTCGCATCGCAATCGTATACGGTATACACGATTGAACGAGATGACATTTACTTCAGTAGTGTTAGTTGTCAGGAAGTTTCGTTGCCGTTTCCGCCCTGATGCACCACGTGTCCGTCTGATTTTAAAGAAGTTTGCACGTCCAAAATGTATCAACGAACTTGTGAGTGAGTGAAGAGATTTGGGTGACTCTTAAGAGCATGTCATCGTCACTGTGACGGGGGGAGGGGATTCTTCCTAACACTGCCGTGGCACACGTCTTCGCACTTCTTCCCGAGCTCTCACTCGTACTTGCCCATTTACTTCATGAACCAGCCGCATTGCACTCTACCAACATAGATTGGTGCCAAACACAAGATTTCGTCTAAGCCTGTCTCTTTGAGCAATAAAAGCCAAGTATCCAGTTCGTTACTTTAATTTCATTTCCACGACCCTAAGGAAATATAGTCCACTAAAATATCGCAAACGTATTCACGTAAAACCCAAGGCCGTGTGCGCGACACAGCTACATCCCAAATATCCCTCCGGCTATTATTCAAATTTCCTTCCATTTTAGCAGCCGCGGTGGCTGAACGGTTAGACTGCCCGCCTCCCTCACAGGCGAACCGGGTTGAATCGCCGGCCGGATCACTCCCGGATTTTTGCATATGGTAATCGTGCCGGACAAAGCGTCTGGTCGGCAGTTTTTCTCGAGGATCTCCCGTTTCTAACCACCCCTTCATTCTGGGGCTGCTCCACTCTCACCTCATTTCATCCTCATCGGCTGTCAAGACTCCACTTCCATTTCACAGAGATTGTCTGACATGTTCAGTAATTAAAATGGCGCAACCTAATACCTGAAATATTTACAGTAATTGAAATTGTGGGAAATTTAAATATCATATTTCTTAACAAAATGCTGTTTCACTATCTTACTTCGCCCTGGCACAATGTAAACCCAACTTAAGGTACATGTATGACATTGGCTTGGAATAAGTACTGAGAACCACGCACGGGGTAGCCGGATGATACCGAACCAAGGACCTCTCGAATGCAAGTCTCACTCGTTACCTCACGACCCAAAACGCCCTTCAGTAAACGTGTCGATAAGGGTCCATTTACAATTGCGCTGTCCCGAGCTGCGTCCTAGTACAAGAATACGCGGATTGGTGTACCCGACACTGCAGCTGGCTCAGCTGAGTGAGATGCAGGGAAGTATACTGTCTTCCACACATGTGGCCGACGACTGTTGACATTGCATTCAGCGAACATTAATACGAGTGTCTAGCCTGGCTAACACAGTGTTGCTTACTGATACTGGGATATGTACACACTCTCTGACGTAGCACCCGATACTGCAGCTCGCTCAGGCCAGTGGGATGCAGGGAAGTATACTGTATTCTATAAATGTGGCTGATAACTGTTCTTGCTACCAGAACCGAAGTGGTGATCGCTTTGTCTACTTGTCCGAGTGTCCGTGCACCAAAACTGTATCGAGAGTATTTGCATCCAACCATTCCATGCTATCCTTGTCGAGACCACCAGATTCGGGAGCACTCGTACCGTCAGAGTCGGGCTCTCGTAAGTTATTTCTACAAATAGTGGCTTCGCACTTTCTGAAAGTCGTCACGTGACTGAGCCGAGGATAGAACCGCGACCGTGGGTTTCGTATGAATACGTCTGCGATGGCAGGCATAGTCTGTTCGCGGTACCTTTACACTTTCTGAATCAAGCCTTTGAAAAATCACCCCATGCACGACGGCCTTGCTGTTTCCTAAATATGTCGTATGTCAGAAGCGTTCATTCTTCTGTTAATATAAAAATACCTTTTTTTTTTTTATTAAAGTTTTACTTGTGAATCATTTATAAATTATAATATTTCATTTATAATTAATATAAATAAATGCAGGGATAAAATATATGTGTTGGTAATGCCTAGTGAGAAATAGTTTGTATGCAAAATATTGTTAAACTGAGTGCTTACGAATGAGGTGCGTTGTCCCTTTGGCGTAATTTTCTAGATTAGGTCTAGCTTTGTTTGCATGAGGTGGAGGAGTAGCATGGAAGTAGAACTTTAGCAGGGCTTCACGAAAGTTGGAAGAAACCGTGAATGGATCATAATGCCATCTTTAAGATATAGGAGTAAAATGAAAGAAACTAAATGGATACTTTGCTTCTCGGCTTAAATAGGCATATCCAGATGATATTTTTCGTTTGGCACCAACATCAGCGCGTTAGCACATCGCAGTCGCGGGATATACTGACCGGGAATTTTCCATCACAACCAAAATTGCTGTCAGTCGCCGCGGGCCCCGGCCCGTGCATCGCGGGTGTGCGGTGCAACTCAAGGTCATATTCGCATCGCAATCGTATACGGTATACACGATTGAACGAGATGACATTTACTTCAGTAGTGTTAGTTGTCAGGAAGTTTCGTTGCCGTTTCCGCCCTGATGCACCACGTGTCCGTCTGATTTTAAAGAAGTTTGCACGCCCAAAATGTGTATCAACGAACTTGTGAGTGAGTGAAGAGATTTGGGTGACTCTTAAGAGCATGTCATCGTCAATGTGACGCGGGGGAGGGGATTCTTCCTAACACTGCCGTGGCACACGTCTTCACACTTCTTCCCGAGCTCTCACTCGTACTTGCCCATTTACTTCATGAACCAGCCGCATTGCACTCTACCAACATAGTGTGGGGTGGAGAGATTTGGGCAAGGTTCTTGACAGCCCATGACGGTGCTTGAGGTGAGTATGGAGCAGTGCCGGAATGCAAGGGCGGGGGAAAAGGGAGATCCCAAAACCCGGACCAGCGGCATCGTCTGGAACGATTCTCACTTGCAAAAATCCGGGAGTGACCCGGCTGGGGATTAAACCCGGTTCGCCATGGCCGGAGACGAACACTCTAGCCACTCAGCCACCACGGCCTCAATAACCTAGTGGCAAGAGGTAATACTATTATTATATTTTCAGTAATATTTCAAAATTTCGATATCATTATCATTTGTTAGTAACATATATTCCACTTTTAAAAAAGAATTTGACTAATTAGGATTCTGTTTTCGTTGTTTAGTTGTTGGCCATGGTTAAATAAATTTCCCATAAAAAAGTATCTTCTCCATAACAACCGGGGCCGCGGTAGTATAGTGGTCAGGCTACTCGCCTCCTACCTGGGCGAGCCGGATTCAATTTCCAGCGGGGTCTCTCCCGGATTTTCGCAAGTGAGAATCGTGCCCAACGATGCCGCTGGTCCGCGGGTTTTCTCGGGGATGTCCCTTTTCCCCCACCGTTGCATTGCGGCGCAGTTCCATTCTCACCTCACTTCGCTTTCATCGGCTGTCAAGAACCTCGCTCAAATTTCTCCACCCCACACTATGTTGGTAGAGTGCAATGCGGCTGGTTCATGAAGTAAATGGGTAAGTACGAGCTAGAGTTCGGGAAGAAGTGTGAAGACGTGCTCTACAGCAGTGTTAGGAAGACTCTCCCCCCCCCCTCTTTGTGAGGAAGACACGCGGCTAACTAGGTGGACGGGGGTGGAGGCCGAGGAGAACGCCTTGCAGTGACGCCACGAGGCGCCAGGCGTCTCCACGAGGCAATATGCACCCCGCGGTCTCTAATCTAGCGCCGAACAAGAGGCTGCGGCCGGTGATTTACGACACGTGCTGCTCAATAGCCGGCTAATTCCGCCGCAGCCGCGGGTGGCTGCACGTCACCAACGCAACTCCGCGTCTCTCCCTATATAGTATGCGGTGACGACGTAGACCCCGACACACGTCGAGCCTACGTCGAGCTGCTCAGACCTGGCCGCAACACCTCACGGTGAGTCCTTCTGGAACTTTCCTCCTAGTTGTACCTCGCCTGCCTTGCTGTTGGTCTGCACACTATAGTCCATTCACGGTCGCTTACAACTTTGCTCAAGCCCTACTATAGTTCTTCATCCACGATATATCTCCTCCCCATACAAGCAAAGCTTAACACGGTCTAAAAAATTACACCAAAATGACAGCGCATTGCATTCGGGCGCATCCAGTGTAATAACATTTTGCATAATAACTATTTCTTATTATTCGTATTAAATATAAATTAAATAGTGTAATTTATAAATAAAAGTATAAGTTAAATTTAATAAAACATAAGGAATTCTTATGATAACACAATTATGAAATGCTTGTGATATATGAGATATTTAGAAAACAACCAAACACGTCATCAATGGGGTTATTTTTCTAAGGTTTGATTCTAAAAGTGCGAAGAAACCGTGAATAGACTACAGGCAGCTGCCACTTCATGTCATCTCTGCCTCAATACAACACAGCCTCTGTATTTGCACATTATATTTCTGTTCGCAAGTTATATAACTCTACTTAGGGCCACGGGAAGGTCTTCCAGTGCACGGATTCTACCAACATACGTTCAACACCTGGATTTGACTGGCGCAGTCTATAGTTTTAGATTCTTCCCAAAATAATTACCCTTGAATTAGCATAATTATCTCCAAATATAAAATATTCTAATTTATATTTATACTCCATAAAGAAAAGGCTATTTTCAACTAAATATTTTAACGGTATCTTTATATAAGATGAAAGAAAAATTTCTCCCATTTTTGCGAAAAAAAATTAAGGATAAAAACAACAAAATCACGCAGTACGTCAAAATAATTGTCTTAAAATTCGCAAAATATTATTATCAACAACTCTATCCTATAAAAAATACTTTTTTTTTTTTAACAAAATCTCAAGCAGGAGCTTTTAAGAAGATTAAATTCCGTTAAAATTTAAGAAGAGGATTTTGTATTGATTTTCTTACTATAAAATTCCGTAATATAATTTAAAAAATTTTCGAACAATTATTTTTGCATCTGTACCTACTGATTTTGTGGTATTTGCACGTGATATTATTTTTAATACAGTTAACCATATTAAATTTGGAAACCAAACTATTGTGGAGCTGTGATGGTTTTATTACTTCAAATTTAAGTCAATTAAGCAAATTCCAACGGAATACATTCAATAGTATTTCAAATTCAGTTCCTGATTTTATATATTAGAAATTCACACACAGAGAGACCTTTCTTTAGCACTCAACAAAAATAAAGACTATTCTTTTAAAATGTATTTTTTGTACTACATCAAGCTACGGCCAGTCGCACAACTTAATACAACAAGTCTCAGCTTATCAGCACCACGCATTGTTAATTACAAGTTTACAAGTTAAATACTCGCGGATTTTTGCTACCTTATTTAAATAGTGATTTTTTTTTCTCCTCCTCCCCACATAACAATTTTAAGGACGCGGTCTGGCTGGATGTATTTAGGTTGTCGGAGACGTAGAAACTATGGAACGCTAAGGACGACCTACGTGTGCACATCGAATGTCTGGTCACCTTTATGTGGCAAGACAATGAACTAGCGTGCAACCTCCTTCTCGTCGACTCGCCTCTATACGACTTTCAGCGGTGATTCGATTATGTATTATGTAACAGATGCGCACTAAGCTTCTCTATGTTATGTTGAGTAGACTGTACCATAAGTTTCATATGTGAAAATGACTGTGAAACACTCGTATCAGCCGTTTTTCATTTTAGAAAAAGACACTCTGGAGAATGAAACAGAAAACGGAAACAAGTATTCGGACATCAAAATTGTCTTAAATACTGTTAGTAAATAGACGCCGCTCAGAAATATAGAACCGTTTTTAAATGACATCTGTGCGACTGCAGCCCTGCAACTGGTCACACGTGTACTTGGTAAAGAACATGTTTACATTACTCGACGTAGCATCAAAATACTTCTTAAGAAATTCTCACGAATTAAACAATTTGCAAATAACACGCGTGTACAACGTACATTATTTTCAGAATTACATTGAATACGTTAAATTTAATCTTTCATCAGAAGTTTTTCTAAAAAAACATATTTTTGAGTAAAAAAAAATTTCACAAAAAATGCTTGTACTAAGTACGTTTTTCCAGTTAAGAATCCCTCCTGTGACAAACGTCTAGTCAACACGGCCACGCCGCTTATTCTGTCTTAAGAGATGTGTAGCTACGTACTTGTTAACACTCCTGTAGACGTTGTTTCTAGCAACTGTGTTGGTTCTCACACTCACTGCGTCAACAGAGGGTACAAACGTTACAACCGACTACTAACGCGGAGTGGCTGTTGGCATACCACCGCATACACTGCACTACCTAATACATTTCGATACTGATTGTTTTACATTCTAATTAACAAAACCTTCACGTCCAGTAATAGTTGATACGATGTATAGTCGTAATAAAACATCGTTGACTGTTCTTCAAATAATAACTTATATACGCCACTAAACCAGTACACGTGCAAAAATTATTCTTTAAAAGTTATTTTGTGGTTTAACCTGTATTTTCTTTCACAAACAGTTGGCCATTTTTAAATCTAAAACTATACAAATCATAGTGTAACAATTATTCATGCATAATATAGTCTCCAGCATTCAAATATCTTTCCAATACATCTAACCCCTTCAAAATATATTAAGTAGTTCAAATTCTTTTCTTGATTTTTTTGTTTCGGTAATTCGCGCACGAGACCTTCCTGTCACCTCCTAACGGCGAATCTGGGCAACTTCTGGTCAAAGAAGTAGTGTTATAATCAGTAAGTGCCTTGGCTACGGAGAAATGTGTTGTTTTACATGTGTACCATATGTTGTTCAACATGTAGATATTGTCTGTGACCACCTTTCCACTGATGACATCTCCTAGATCGCACGCTTTCTGCGGGATGACACGGCAAAGTCAAATTTTTACTCTTTTTGTAATGTACAAATAAAATAAATCAAACTATTTGCAGAAAACTGAAAAAGAGCAACTGAAAGATGTTGTCTTAATTCATTTGAAGGTATGTTTAGTAAAATTTATTTTCTATAAATTTAGCGACAACCACAAATCTAAAATTTGCAAGAAATTCCTTATTTTCAGAAACTTTTTGAAATCGCAAAAACATTTCCTTCTTAAATTTTACGGACATTTTGAAGTAGCTGTTCGCATCTTCTTTCAGTGTGAATTATCTAATTTCTGTACGTAATACAGCTTTCATTATTTGTACGTTTCAAAAACAGTAGAATTATGCTTTTCACTTGTATTTATACAAAAACAATGAGCTCAAAAATTTTATTT
Organism: Clitarchus hookeri; assembly: GCA_002778355.1. Classification (NCBI taxonomy): domain Eukaryota; kingdom Metazoa; phylum Arthropoda; class Insecta; order Phasmatodea; family Phasmatidae; genus Clitarchus; species Clitarchus hookeri. Next base: position 11,141 of record NQII01016070.1, read on the forward strand.
TGCGAGAAAAAACTACTCATTTATAATGTCTAAAAATTGAACTATATATAGAACAAATATAAAACAACACATTTTTCTGTGGCCAACGCCCTGAATAAGTATTTCTCCTGCCAAAGATGATATACTTATCGCAACTTTCACGCATTTCTTCTGATAGTGATAGTCTCTTGTCCCGACTTCATAAGCAGTTATTTTGAACTATACATCGACAAAACACCATGAGACGGTTCCTTACGTAAACTGAGAAAGAAGACATACAACTTATGACTTACAATGATTATCAAGGGAGGTACGCGTAACTGTGGTCACACAACCACTATATGAATATAAAACTGATTTCTAGAATTTACATATAATATCTGTGGAAGTTTCATGGGTAATGCCATGCCATTTCTTTACATTACAGACATAGAAAGCTTGCTGACTGTTGCACAACTAAAGGTCAATAAACAAACATACATACCGAGAACCGTTACACAAAAGCCAATTGTTTGTTAGTTTAAATGAGATCGTTCACGTCCATTATAACAACTTGACTCCCAGCCCAGAGTTTCCAAATGTTACACGATAGCAACATAGCGCCCCTTAGTTTCTTAATTAAGGGGAACGGCATTACTTGTACAAGTTGCATAGATTACAGGTCTCCATTCAAGAAAACACGCATCAGAACTTTATTGTTACTTCTCAAGTAATTTCTAAAATTCATAAATAAGATGGTTCAAAAACATTTTTTTTTATGTTTTTGTTTTATTGATGCTAGTGAAAAAGAGTTTCAAGTATTCCTTGTGAAAACCACAGAAGTCTTGTTCGCAATTTCCCATTCGTATGTCTTACTTGTAAATAGCTTTGCCGGTAATCCTTGTGACAGTTTTCAAGGACATCAACTGACGCGCTGAAAGTAAAGTCAAAAAGTTCGTACTTACATGACTTCACAAAACATTAAGTGCTTTAGGACGAAACCAATATATTCGTCGTCATTTTTAAAGTTTCACACTATAAAATGTCGTTTGGCTTTTTATAGTTTTGTTAGTGTTGACAAAACATATTCATTTTCTAATTAAAGATATTAACTGAAATGTATTTTTATAAGGTACAAATAAAATGTCTTATCCAAGCGCTATGTGCGATGGGCAGTACAGTGCGTAAGAACAGGACGTGTGTTTACATAGTCTACTTGTAGTGTAAATTCTTCCTCTTCACCTTCCCCGTAACTACTATTCTACAAACTTTAGACGTGCCTGCCAACCTAACAGCCTTACTCAAGGAATAAACGTTTATTTTAACGAGTGCTTTTATTTCATCAAACACAAAAATCACACGCTTTTTACAACTCGCAATATCGACTTACCATAGGATACGTTTAACATTCGTCTTTTTGTTTTACATTTATTTAAGAAAGGATGAATCGTCAATCAACAAACATTAGTGTCAAAACCATCAAAGTTTAGTAAATAAAACACTTTTTAAAAGTCACTTTAACGTGCCGATATGTCAAAGAAGATTGACCTTCTGTGTTTACATCAATGGAGTAGTAACAAACCAAAAACAACAAACCAAACACTACGCATGAAGACTGGCTGTGTACTCGCTCTCTCCTGCTCCACAGATAATTGAAAGTGCAGCATCTACACATTCTACGCCCGAAATGCAAAAAAAATGGTTTTATTCGCCTGGCATTCGGAAGAAGAACAGCAGCAAATATAAATCGATAAAAGTGTAAAAATATATATATTCTTACAGTTTTCGCAGCGAAATTTGTTTTCCAGCATTCCAAATGTTTCCATTCAATTTTTAACCATTTTTATTTTTATTATTATAAATAAGATACTACAATGTATAGCAAGAATATAAGCAAAAGCGCAATTTAACGAACAATAAGATACTTTTGTATTAACAGAAGTATGCAGAGCTTGTAATACGCGAGATATTTAGGAAATAACCAAACACGTCATACATGGGGAAATTTTTCAGATGTTTGATTCAAATAGTGTGAAGAAACCGCGAATAGACTATAAGAACATTTAATTGATTACTGTCATTTTCTGCAAGTTTCGCTTTATGACTTTCAAACTAATTAAAACATAGTTAATTATATAATGGCACATAGACTAGGTCGAACTCGTACAGCACACGACAGATTAGAGCAACCTTGCATGCAGTTGTCGTAGGACCGGCCAGTTTCACGGACTGGTATGCAGTTGTCAGCCATAGTTGCAGTATGTGATGTCGTGTGGCAACTTCCGTTCCGTTGCTGCTCTCAAGCTAAATACCTTTCATACAAGGGCGCTCCCCACCATTAGTCACGAACAGCAACTATAATACTACTCGCATCATATAATTTCATTTTTTAGTTAACCCTTTGATGAGGATGCGTTTATATGGAAATTTATTTGCTCTTGAAGATAAAACTCACACTTTTATAGTTGTACTTTTTCGCTACTCTTTATCGGCATCCAAGTAAAAAAATTACAACTAGTCAACATTCCATGTTGTAAGAATAAAACTGCCATTTGTAATAATTTATTAAATTAACACGATTGATTGTAAAACTTGTTACCTCTGCCGTGACACATTAAGTGGTGCACAGTCAAAGCGCGACTCCATTGGCCGACGGCCAGCCAATAATAAACGTTGCGGAGTGCAATAGGCGTGTCCGGTGTAGCCAGGACCAATAAGACGAAGGTACGTGGAATACACAGACCAACACACGTGATATTATTGTAGTGCAGAATATAGGCAGCTCACTTCAACCTTGTCTTCAGTGCCAGTATGTTTGTGTCGTCCTCAAAGGGTTGGAATAAGATTCATTCTGAACCATTTTATCACCAATGCTTAGAGACCTGAAAATTTCGCGAGTTCAACGACATGCAGGCTGAACTCTACAGTCTTATGTACAAATATGCCGATGTCAACTGCACATAGGTTGTCTGTTGTCACAGTGGGTGGCGACGATTGGACTAGTGTTCTCCAGGTGTCAAACACCGCGGGTGTTTTGAATTCTAGCTTGTACCAAAATGAATCAGCTAATTTTTCAGGTCTCTACCAATGCTTCACGAACTTTACAGGTTACCGAAATGGACCATAAAAACGCCCACAAATAGACTCTATGATGATTTATTTCACTGCAAACATTGTAAATAGGTTGACGCATTCTGTGTCCCTATATTTTATTCGTCAGAACACACGCTCTGGCGAAGCTCGCAGGCGGACGACCGCAATAAGGATTAAGGGTTTTGTGGACGTGCCGGAAGAGTGACGCCAGGAGCCTCGCAGCTGCAAAGGCGCGCTACCAAAGGGTTCTGCACGTGCAACTGTTCCTGCACGTGCAGACGACATCCGGAGACAACGGAAGGCACCAGGGCGCGGACACAGCTGCATTTTGCAGCTGCCCAAGGGACACCGAGATCCCACCACCAGCTGCGCCTGTCCCGGGCTTGTACCGCAATAAACCATGAGAGCTTTTAGCGGACGTGCGTGCAGAACGGGACAATAAACTTCCAGGCCAGAACCAAGGGACGACGCCAGGCCGGCTGCGGACCACACGAGCAGCGGCCACGTGTTTTATGACCCGGAGGGTCGACAAGCACTCCGGACACGTGCAGAGATGGGGCAAGTTGAATATGGTGATGGACGCTACAAAACCACACGAAGGGGGGAGCAACAGGGCAGTCAGTGGAGAGACGTCGAATCAGTCAGTCGCGGATCGAGCAGTCAGTCAGTCAGCCGGAGTCAGTCGAGGATCGAGAATGCATCACGACGTCGACCTCAGTCGGAGGCCGTCAAGCGGGACGTGCGGCGGGAAGCATCCGAGAAAAGTCAGTCAGACTTCGTCAAACGCAGAGTCCTGCGTTGGACCCGGGAAGAAGGAACTTCGAAGCCAGGCGCCGAGACGCCCACCAAGTTCGAGAGCAGTTCCAAGCCGCCAGCCGAGGGAATACAGCGCTGCAGTGTCAGATAAGTAGTTCTACACCAAGTGCGAAGAATCTTCCCCCCCCCCCCCCACGACGCCAATCGCGGCGTCAAACCATACGTAGCCTACATAGAAAAAGGGGAGGGGAGTTTGTCTCGTGAGTTCATGTACCAGTTAACCTGTTCAAGCAACAATAAAACTCGATTATGTGAACTCACAAATAAAGTGTAATTTATTAGTAAATTGGACCTAGAGACAACAGTGTCGACGTATTTCTACGCCCTATCACTGAGGGCTAGCATCAAGTGCTGGCGCCTCACGCCGCAGAGCAGAATCAATACCTACTTCCAAACTTCAGCATTTGGCAGGTATCAATTTTTGGCGCCCAACTGTGGGGCCCGCTGAAGTCTGTATAGATGGAAGCAAGGACAAACTGAAGCACCCGGGAGTAAAGGAATCTCGCCCCGAGAGCTAGCACATTTATGACTTCGAGGGGGTCATAAAATAAAAATAAAAATACAATTAACCCTCATGGTGCCCAGTACCGACAATAGAAACGAGGAAAGGGCAGGCGCAGGCATGCGCGGAGTTTAGGAGGAAGGCGGAGAATAATAGAAACCCCCAGTGGGTTACTAGGTCACCAGGCGGTGAACGGTAACGAGCCAGCCAGGCTAAACACAGACGTCAGGGAGGCTATGACAAAACACCCTGTAGCGTCCAGCAATATTACTTTAAGGAGTCCCAATTAACGAGGGAGAAATTAGCGAACGGGAGAGGAAACGCGGAGGAGATGCCAGGCGCGGGCAGAAGGACGTATTAGCGAAGAAAGGAAGGTCTATTTCACTGGATGGTGAAAAAGGACGAGGTGTCAGGCAGACAGGTAATTACCGTGCCGACGAACGACGAGAAAAACGAGGGAGAAATTAGCGAACGGGAGCGGAAACGTGGAGCGGATGCCAGTAGCGGGCAGGAGGACGTATTAGCGAAGATAGGTCTCTTTCACTGGATGGTGAAAAGGACGTGGGTTCAGGCGGACAGGTAAACTACCGCGCCGACAAACTACAGTAACCGGAGCGCCGGTGAAAGATAAAATAGGAAAAAGTAAGTACTAATTCCCTGGATGGGGAATAGTGACACTTTCCGAACAAGTATACCAGTATTTCCGCCCGCCATAAGACCACTCGGATGAGCGGCAGAGAAAGGGCAGGAAAATAGTTCACTGTATGGTACAGAGACTGCGAGATAAGGGTAAAAGCAAGCTGCCAAATAAACCCAGTAAGATCGCGCAGTCGGTGCCCGAAGATAAACAAACCCGGGAGTGCGCACGGGAGTTTAAAAGGCGACTTCAGCGCCGCGAAACCTAGTGCGCACGGGAATACCCATGTGAAGCGGACGACGAGAAGTGTGACGCAACACGAACGAAGGATGAAGGAGGCAGAAGCTTTGCGCGCACGGGAATGACCAGGTGAAGCGGACAAGCGAAGAGAGGAGACGAGACAGCAGCCCACGGATGTCCACTGAACAAGAGATGGAAGGGGTGGACCTTCCCCCCTCCCCCCAGCAGGCGGTCTCTTTCCAGCCAGCCTAAGTAAACAACCGGCGGAACTTCTCCAGGCCCCGCCTATTCCAGGGGCCGTGAAGGCAGTCAGCACCAGGTAAAGTGTCAACTACACTACACCCCCCTCTCCATAGAGAAACAAAGGCGAGACCATGCAGAAGAAGATATTTTGTTTACCGAGTGCAAAGTGACCGATTAGTTTCATTCATTTCAAAACCGCAAGTACGAAGTGTGGAGAGGCCTTTAGTCAACTGATCAAGTCAATGTTGTAGTGTAATTATGTGTTCAAACATGCACAGTGAAAACCACGAAAATCCGCAACAAAAATGGCAGGACATCTGCCTCATTGTACCCAAGCTAAATTCATCAGTAGCACTGTTTGCCAGTTACTGATTGTTTACACTCGTGTGTCCCCAGTTAACAGATGTTCACCGATGTTTGTATTTTGTTTACTTTTTGTTTACCACTGTGTATCAACAGTGATTGTACTTGTTGTTTACCACTGTAAAGCATTGCTTACGAGAGTTGTTTACAGATGTTTACTTGTGTTTACCATTGGTAAGTTATGTGTAGAAAATGGGGGAATGTTAAAGTTAGATATACAAGAATGTCTAGAGAGAGAAAAAAAAGTTACAGGTTTTTGTGAGCAATAACCTTAATACTTTTTAATCGCCAAAGTTTGGTTAAGTGGCTAAGAATTAATTTTCATATACCTGTTATTGGAGGTATATAGTATGTAAAGGGTTATGGGAAAAAGCTGCCTACTAAATATAGTGTAGAGAACCATATGTGAGTTATTTAATTTCTTAATTGTCATGGCTTATGACGTTGACTGAATTTTATAATATGTTTTTGTTGTATGAGTGGGCCGTTTGTGACAAATATATTTCGCGTAATGACGCTGAGGGCAAGGATCATGGTTTTAAATCAGGTGTTTTATATTGTATTAAAGTATTACTACTGAAAAAAGTCCGTAGGTCAGTAAGCATCGCTTGAAAAACGAGTAAGAATTAGTAATTTTTAATCTACGAGGTTAAAGGCCCGGGAGTGGCCGAAGCTCCGGCCAATGA
>NQII01016071.1:0-15165 GCA_002778355.1 Clitarchus hookeri
TTTATATTCTTTATTTAAATGAGTTAAGGTGAAATGTTTTTATGTATCATTTACAGCAATACTTTTTTTTAGATTCCCTTTTTAATTGTGTTGATTAGTTAACTTTATTCACGGATAATTAAGGATGGGTTGAGTGTACATTTTTCCCCAATTCAAATTCCAAGTTCGATTCCTTATTTTCGATTCCCGATTCTGAGTATCTCGATTATTAAAATTAGCATTTGCAATGTAATACTTTAAAGTGTGAAAAAAATCCTTTTGCACAATGGCATTTATTTTAGTGAATTCCGAGAACAGTTATATTGGTATTTAAATCATAAGAAGTTCTAGGTCTATACTTAATGGAAGTGATCTCATTGGCAAAATTTGTGGATTGAAACAACATTTTGTCTTATGAATGCATTTGATTTTTTAAAAATTTGATGCGTTGTGCTTTTCAAGCGTGTTGCGAATGAAAATGCAAAGTAAAACCTCTTTGTGATTAGTTGGAAGGTACCTATTTTTAATGTTTTCATGATAGTCAAATCTGATTGAAAATGTTGTAATGTATTGCTGCAGTAGCACAAATGTACAGGTTTTTTTTTAAATTCATGTACACTACATCAGATTTTCTTTTAAAAATAACATCAGTTGCTGTGTGGTTTTCCCTGGCTTTTAGGTTGTGTTTGAAGCATATATCTTGGTTGAACATTTTTAAGTTTTCTTCAACTTTTATCTCTAATTGCCAGCTCCATGCAATTATTTATTTATTTTTTTTTTTTTTAATTTAAAGCACGTTTATTTTTAACCTGCACCAAATTTGAAACGAATGCTTGTTACCTTGAGTTTGAACTTGTAAATAGTGACAGCAGCAAGTGTTCAGTGACATGTTGTATTTGGAACATTTTACTTTTCACTGTTGGAAAAGAATTTAGGAGATTGAACTCTGTTCATCGTAGCAGCAGTCCCATGCTTGCGCCGCTTCGTTGCTCAGGGAAATGTTTAAATTTATATGTGTGGTTTATTTCTGNCGTAGCAGCAGTCCCATGCTTGCGCCGCTTCGTTGCTCAGGGAAATGTTTAAATTTATATGTGTGGTTTATTTCTGCCGTTATATTTGTTGATTTGTACTTGTTACCCCAAATGGTGTTACATAGTTGAGGTTAGGGTTGATCTCACATATTCTTTACCTCAAAACCTGTCATCACTCAACTTGTTTACGTAAATAACCTACCCCGTGGCCGAAGTACGTTCAGCGCTGGTGCACCTTCGCTTGACTGAAAGCCAAGATCACTTCAATGCTGACCACGTCACTCTCGAGGCGGTGGCCACAGACGTTCATTTTAATGAACATGCTGCACACATGGCCGACTTTGGGGCGAAGCACTTTGCAATTAGGAATCGTTATTGTCGTCTACTTTACCATTCAGCCCAAGGGGAATTCAATGTCATCAATGTTTAAGAGTAGCATTTCTTGTGTCTCTCTCCCGAAGATCATACTTCCCAGTTTTGATAGTGACTCAAAACAGTGGTTCAATTTTTCAAATTTGTTTTTCACTCCTGTTATCAACAACGATATTTCACCAGTGTAAAAAATATCTTATCAGAAGACTGCCCTTCTCTTTGAGGTGAAGCTCGTGGTCTGGTACAGTCGTTGCCTATGTCAGATTTCAATTTTACTGTGGCTTGGAAACTGTTAACAGCCCATTATGAAAACAAATGCCTCCTACTGTGANTATGTCAGATTTCAATTTTACTGTGGCTTGGAAACTGTTAACAGCCCATTATGAAAACAAATGCCTCCTACTGTGAATGTATGTTGATGCGTTACTGCAAGGACTCTCAGCTTCTATTGACTTTGCAAAATGCTTGCATCACTTGTCATTCATCACAGAAAATGTGTCTGCCATGAAAGCTCTTGATGTGCCAGTAGAGCATTGGGACTTGCTACTTCTGATAATTGTATGTTAATGTTTGGACCCAGTATTGCACACACAGTGGGAGATGACTCTTTTGGATGAGTTTCGACGATGCTACAGAAATTTTTGTCCGATCGATGCGATAAAAATTAAATTTTAGAGTTCAGCAAAGCAGACTTTTTTTTAGCAATTTTTACACAGGAATTTTGCTGGGACCACAGAAAATTATCTGTGGACACTGACTTTTGATCCATCTGTGCTAAATAGATTGAGTTTCCACTTTACGCTATACTCTGTTCCCATTTTAATGGTATAATCGGCTGTATCAAGGACTCAAAAAATCGAATCGCCCCATCCCTACAGATAATGTACAGCTCTAATTATAATCAAAATCAAGTATAATAAGGTTAGTAGTTATATTTTATTTGATGTACATGACAGAACCCTCATCTACTGTAATCCCTGATGTATGGAAATTTTTGGTCAGTCCCCTGAAAACTAGATATGGGAGTCCACTGTAACGAGCTAATCTTTATTACGGCTAAAGAGGCAACAAAACCAATGTGGNCTGAAAACTAGATATGGGAGTCCACTGTAACGAGCTAATCTTTATTACGGCTAAAGAGGCAACAAAACCAATGTGGGCAAAATACAGTACTAACTGCCCAAAACAGACTACAAATGGAAACTGGTACAAGTGGGGAAAAAATATTACGATCCCATTGCATTTGCTGTGTATAATTCTGTCTAAAATTGAATCATCCACAGTGTTGTAACTGAAGGTTTTAAAACAAATTTTAATGTAATTTGAATACATTCCGGCTGGATTAAAACTTAGTCACAAGAAGTGTGTTAACCGTTTTAAAGATGTGTTCAAGTAATATGTAGTCGTGGTGTAGCAATCTGTGTTGATGCATTCTTCACTGTGAAGTCACGTGTCTTGCTGTAACATGNTATGTCAGATTTCAATTTTACTGTGGCTTGGAAACTGTTAACAGCCCATTATGAAAACAAATGCCTCCTACTGTGGATGTATGTTGATGCGTTACTGCAAGGACTCTCAGCTTCTATTGACTTCGCAAAATCCTTGCATCACTTGTCATTCATCACAGAAAACGTGTCTGCCATGAAAGCTCTTGATGTGCCAGTAGAGCATTGGGACTACTACTTCTGATAATTGTATGTTAATGTTTGGACCCAGTATTACACACACACAGTGGGAGATGATTGTTTTGGATGAGTTTCGACGATGCTACAGAAATTTTTGTCCGATCGATGCGATAAAAATTAAATTTTAGAGTTCAGCAAAAACAGACTTTTTTTTAGCAATTTTTACACAGGAATTTTGCTGGGACCACAGAAAATTTTCTGTGGACACTGACTTTTGATCCATCTGTGCTAAATAGATTGAGTTTCCACTTTACGCTATACTCTGTTCCCATTTTAATGGTATAATCGGCGGTATCAAGGATCCCATCCCTACAGATAATGTACAGCTCTAATTATAATCAAAATCAAGTATAATAAGGTTAGTAGTTATATTTTATTTGATGTACATGACAGAACCCTCATCTACTGTAATCCCTGATGTATGGAAATTTTTTGTCAGTCCGCTGAAAACTAGATATGGGAGTCCACTGTAACGAGCTAATCTTTATTACGGCTAAAGAGGCAACAAAACCAATGTGGGCAAAATACAGTACTAACTGCCCAAAACAGACTACAAATGGAAACTGGTACAAGTGGGGAAAAAATATTACGATCCCATTGCATTTGCTGTGTATAATTCTGTCTAAAATTGAATCATCCACAGTGTTGTAACTGAAGGTTTTAAAACAAATTTTAATGTAATTTGAATACATTCCGGTTGGATTAAAACTTCGTCACAAGAAGTGTGTTAACCGTTTTAAAGATGTGTTCAAGTAATATGTAGTCGTGGTGTAGCAATCTGTGTTGATGCATTCTTCACTGTGAAGTCACGTGTCTTGCTGTAACATGGTTTTTCTTTCATGCAACTACTGCTGTTTAGTGGTGAGGCTGTGTCAGTTGTTAAATGTGTTTGTTTTGTTGCGAGGTTGTGTCCTTTCAGTAAAATATTTAAATTATATAATGTAGGGTCTTATTTTTTTCATAATTTCACATTTGGGTTTCTAACGGACACTTCATCTGACTAGAATGGAAATTTCCAAAAACTGTATGAAGTAATGGATCCCACCAAGTTCCATTTTAGAAGTTTTGCTGAATTGTGTGCTTAAAAAAAAATTTTTGCATATGCCCTGGGCCTTGGCAGTTCTAAAATACCATATTTACTCTCAAGACGCACTTTGATTTATTACAACCACCATCATTGAAGGCCAGCGCCCCTCCCTCTCTCAAAACAATCCCGGTTTTGCAAGTGACTGCTGCCGATGAGCCAACAGATAAAGCTGGGTTTACAATTTAAATATTCCATGTTGAGAATTATGCAGTTACTGCAATTCTTGTACGCGGAACTTAAGTCTTTTGGATTCACGAATCACAATTCACGTGATAATTCTCAAGTCCAGCCAATGGAAGCTTTGTGACAAGTCTGTCCTGTTTACTTTGTTCCCAACCTAGCATCATTACAACTATATGTGAGCAGATCATACTTCACACCAAATATTTTCTAGCAGACAAGTTTATTTTGTGAAAAAATATAATCGTAATTATGAGTATACGCTTGCCAATTTAATGTATTTATTAGAGATGTCAAATTGGATTTTTTGTTACCTTGATACCATCGATTCCTTTGCATTATGATAAACTTCAGAATTTATAGTGTTGGCTAAATTTTTAACGCTAGTCAGCAGATGTAGCTTTAACCACAGCTAGGTACACCTGTTTATTGCAAGGCATAAAATAGTAAAGTTTTTCCGCAATTTGCTTTATTTATTTTTAAAATGATCAAACGCTTTGCAAAAAAAAACTGAATAATTGTGGTGGTTCATGCTGATAGTGCAGTATAAATTAAAAGTATAATTTGCTCCATGCAGGTGCCACATCTATGGAGAATTGGTAACTTGGTAACGTGATTTGATTAATAGCTCACAAGTAATTAAAAAAACTATTAGAGTTTGGTCTTTATTTATACGTACTTATATCACCAATGATTACGATCCTTCATTGTGAAGAGAATTTTTGTGTTTGTAGCCAAACAAGTTTGATCTCTGATTATAAAAATGGCATTGTACTTGCAAGAGCTCAATGTGGTTTTAGGGTTATTGAAACGTAACAATTACATTGGTACATCACTAGTAATTTGTTTGTTTACGTTTTACATTGCGGTATTAAGATGTTACGATCACGTTTTTATTTTAGCTTCGCCGTGAAATTTGTATCAACAATTTATTGAGTGTAAAGTATTACATACATACCATGTATGTGTGTGGTAATTGACTGTTTAATTGATAGAGAGTGACTTTCTTATTGTTGTGTATTATTTTGATAGCACCTTGTTTTAATATATTGGTGGTACCCAATCAATCAATAGTTTATGTATTTTAACATTAAAGGTGTGTAATCTACAGTATTAATTTTAATAACTATTGACCACCTATTAATACAAAAAAAATTGGGAATTCGGTTTAGCATGTTTTTGTTTGCGCTGCTTTTAAAGTTTTACCGTATATAACATTTTATTTCACTAACTCCCAATAAACTCTAATACCAGGGTTCTAAGAAAGATAGTTTGTAAACCTGAAAGGGCGTGTCTATTACAGAAATATCTTACTGTGTGTGTTTCAGACTCGCGAACATCTCGTGACAGATACGATAGTCGGAACTCCCAAGATTACCGGGACCGTGGTTCGTACGGGTATGGCAATCGGGATTTGTCTCCAGAACCTCGAGGCCGGGGCTCATCGAGATACCAGGGCCGGGGTTCGTTTGGTTTCCAGGACAGAGGGTCATCAGGTGGAACGGGCTCTTCGTACAAGTCCAGAGGGAGCTACTACAATTAGGCCCAGTCATTGGTCCCCACAGCGACACTGCGACGTGTGCTGTTGCTTCTGTGTGTTCTCCCTCCGGGGTGCAGCATGCCCCGAGTTACATTTTATACCTCTGAACTGCATGGTCACCTTCAAGTGGCCCTGTCATCATGTCATGTTTCGTCTTTACATTTGTGTCCGTTTTTTTACTTAGGGTGGCACCAGTACTGGCCCTCTTATCATGTTTAATGTTGGCATTTCAATTTTTGTAATTCTTCGTTCCTCTTCATATTTTATCATTTTGTCACCATATTTGATTGTGGTGTTTCAATGTATCAAACACACAACTTTATCGAGTTGATTCAGCAGTAGCCAAAAAGTGAAGGTTTTTATGAAATGTTACAAATTATAAGATTAATTAACATGTAGGTTTCTGAGGAATATAAACAAAGGTCAATATTCAATATTGGTATAAGATTTTACTTTTTAAAAAAAAGGTATGTAATGTGGCTATGGTATTGTATCTGTTTAGGTAAAAAAACTGATGTGGGGTAGTGCAGAGGAATGGGTGTTTGTCAGTGGCGAAACAACGTATTAAATTTAAGAGGGGCACGCCTTTTGGAATCCCTTGGAAGGGAGTAAAACACCCCTGATATAGCATCATCTGATGCTCTAGTTGATGATAACAGAAAACTTTTACCTTTCTCATATTCATAATAAGCAATAGTGAATGTGAAGCCTAAGCTCCTAAGAATTCTAAAATGGTGCAGTAAATACACTGCTGCAGTATCTAACGGTAACCTACAAGTGCATAGAACCAAATTTTTTGACTGAAACAGGAGGGCAGAGAAGGTTTGGCGTAATATCAGTGGCTTCTGTATTTCCCCAGCCTTAGAAAACGATAGAAGGGAATAGTTTGAAGAACATAAAGCTAGGGCACTTTTTCTAAAGCAATGATTCCTTCAAGATCGGGCACCAATGTGTGAATATACACTGTTGGTTCATGTAGGCAATAAGTTGTCAGTCATCTACATTTTGTTTTGGAATGAGTTAAAACTGTGACCTGAACATTTTTTCTTTATTGTTATTCACTTCGATAGATATTTGTTTGAGTCAGGAAGAGATTGAAGCTCCTTTCTTAGATGAAGTCAATTTGCGGGCCTGCTGATGGTCAGCCATTCGGGAGAAAACTATTTCAACATTTTCAGTCATCTGAACAGTGCTTTTATAAATTTTGGATTTGGAATACAATATTAATACTTGCTAGGCAGTTATATCCAGTACTGGTACCATCGCAACACAACTCTTGGTTTAGTAGGTTGTAATAGCTGTTCATAGAAAATGTTTTAGAAAAATGTACTAAATCAAGTATCAAGCTGTAAGTGTATGTGAATAAAAATATTGCATGCTTACTGCAATTTAAATTTATTAGTGTACTTTTTATTTTCAATTCCTGTAATATTATCCTTTGCATTTGAAAGCACAGCAAAAAATGACATTCATTCGTTTTTCTGCATGAAATTTAAAAGGTTTAATGCAGAACAAGATTGTATATTGTCCATACCTTTTTTTTGTTTGTAGTCAATATGGCAGACAAATTTAAAAGTTTGTCTACAATGCACACCACACGAAATACACAAGTCTAAACATACTGCCCTCTTTGAAGTGGGCACACTTCAAACTATTTAACTGGTAGTGGACACAACTTGACTGCAGGACAAGTCAGGACTCCCAGTTGAGTTAGGACCTGGGCCTGGGCAACCTGCTTTAAAAGCCATCTGACCCATGAAGTATATTGGTGGGCTTCATTGTTCTTGAGCCATTTATCCCTGTGTTGAAACTGTTGCAGGTATTAAGCATGCCAGCGTTTCCAGAAATACAAGAATTTGTTGAGTTAGTGACAACCTGTTCAATCTGAAGTCCTGTTCTGGTAACACTTGAGGACCAAGAGACAGAAAATGACTTGGGAGTCAATGGAAATGGAACAAAGTGGTCTAAAATTTAGCGTGGCTTCAATCTGAGTCAGCACCATGTACATTTCCTCATATGACAGTAGCCCACTGCCCACCACTTTACTCAACAGAGATATATCAGATTTGATGCCTGCCTCCCAGAGTCCTCCAAAGTGTGGTGCTAATGGTGGTTAAAATGCCATGTTATGTGGTCTTCAACTAGGAGACACTTGTTATTTTCAGCCAAGAATTCTTGCAGCTTTGACGAGTGATGATAAGCCCGTACAAAGTTTGTACCACAATCACTGCACGTGAGTANCACTGCCCACCACGTTACTCAACAGAGATATATCAGATTTGATGCCTGCCTCCCAGAGTCCTCCAAAGTGTGGTGCTAATGGTGGTTAAAATGCCATGTTATGTGGTCTTCAACTAGGAGACACTTGTTATTTTCAGCCAAGAATTCTTGCAGCTTTGACGAGTGATGATAAGCCCGTACAAAGTTTGTACCACAATCACTGCACGTGAGTACACTGCCCACGATGTGCAATGAAAGTCTGAATGCAGCAAGAAAGGTTACAGACATATCAAAATCAAGCTCTAAATGCACTGCCTTGGTGGCAAAGCATACAAAAGGACAGATCTATGCCTGCAGTATGTGAGGTTTTCTTGTTTGTGCCATAGAAATTGGTTGATCATAATCAATACCAGAGGTGAGGAAGGGCTTAGCGTGTCACACTTCTGGCTGGAAGGCTTGCCATTGCTGAATTGCGNGATCATAATCAATACCAGAGGTGAGGAAGGGCTTAGCGTGTCACACTTCTGGCTGGAAGGCTTGCCATTGCTGAATTGCGAGGAGTTGGACGAGCACGAAAGCAAAGAATGGACTTGTGTAAAAGACGACCTCGAATCATATTTTGTGTACCCAGTAACCAAAATTCATGTTGCAGTATAGATCAAATTGTGCTGGGTCCAGGATGAAGGAAAACTTAATGTAGCTTCAGTTACTATTAATGCATGCTGCATTACATCAGGCAAGACTGGCCATAAACTAACTTGCTGGAATGTGAAGCATGACACTTTCTAATCATTATACATCGAGGAATCATGTGCTCGTCACCTGCCCCTGAGGGAATCGACCCCCATCTGACCGCCTCCAACGCCAGTAACCAAGTAATGATAGGAAGCCACGTTGTCGCCCCGCAACTTGTAAATCCGCCAAGCTGCAGCCGCGGGCATGCAAGAGTTTGCCCCTAAGCGAGCAGCGGATGCAGTCCGCAACACACTCGAACCTTCCTGCTGAGAGATGCCGGCAGCGCCCAATCCGAACCTGTGAACCTGAAGGGGAAGCGGCCATGAGTAATATAATGCAGTGCACCTGGCAGAAACGTCTGTTGGGGTGTGGCAACTTGCCTTAGCACCATTCAGTGCTACGACTCTGCCAACCCCGCTCCTAGACCTTCCAGGCTTCTACCAGTTCTCAGTTCTTCAACCGATGCTGCCTTCTCTAATACAGCAACCAGAGAGTCGCCGCTGCCCCCTGACACTTGCAGTCAATAGTCACCACATCTGACACATNAATGCCTTCTCTAATACAGCAACCAGAGAGTCGCCGCTGCCCCCTGACACTTGTAGTCAATAGTCACCACATCTGACACATTCACAACACGTGGTGGCCCAGGTCCCTTCAGGACTACAAACCACAATAAGGGTCCAGTTGTTTTCACAACTACTTAATTGTGAACTCTCCTGCTCCTCAAGCCAACAGGCACCTTCTCCTGTCTTTCTCTTGTACAAAGTCCTTTTAACACCTAGCGTGTAGAGATATTACGGGTCACAGTTTTTCTATTCTCGAAGGAATAAATCAAGTATTCTAGCTAACTACTGCCTTTCCTTCATCTGTAAGTAAGTGTGCCTTTTCTCCAACCTGGTTAGCGTTTTCCTCGAAGGGAAGTGACAGGGGTTCACGAATTGGCAACAATTTCCGACGTAGAGTAGGACTGCAGGCAGCCCCTAACTAGAACTGCAAGTCTGTCGCACACAAGAAAAAGTTTGATGGACACCAATACTGTGTACCTGGTACGTTAAGGTTGTGCGCAAGTACGGTAGAGTCTCGACCACTAAAAAACACGACAAAGCATCTGGGCCAACTAAGTCGGCTAACCCATTCCCTTCTGTGTGTATAAACTATCCGGAGCGNATTCAGTGCTACGACTCTGCCAACCCCGCTCCTAGACCTTCCAGGCTTCTACCAGTTCTCAGTTCTTCAACCGATGCTGCCTTCTCTAATACAGCAACCAGAGAGTCGCCGCTGCCCCCTGACACTTGCAGTCAATAGTCACCACATCTGACACATTCACAACACGTGGTGGCCCAGGTCCCTTCAGGACTACAAACCACACTAAGGGTCCAGTTGTTTTCGCAAGTACTTAATTGTGAACTCTCTTCTGCTCCTCAAGCCAACAGGCACCTTCTCCTGTCGTTCTCTTGTACAAAGTCCTTTTAACACCTAGCGTGTAGAGATATTACGGGTCACCGTTTTTCTATTCTCGAAGGAATAAATCAAGTATTCTAGCTAACTACTGCCTTTCCTTGATCTGTAAGTAAGTGTGCCTTTTCTCCAACCTGGTTAGCGTTTTCCTCGAAGGGAAGTGACAGCAGTTCACGAATTGGCAACAATTTCCGACGTAGAGTAGGACCGCAGGCAGCCCCTAACTAGAACTGCAAGTCTGTCACACAAGGAAAAGTTCGATGGACACCAATACTGTGTACCTGGTACGTTAATGTTGTGCGCAAGTACGGTAGAGTCTCGGCCACTAGAAAAACACGACAAAGCATCTGGGCCAACTAAGTCGGCTAACCCATTCCCTTCTGTGTGTATAAACTATCCGGAGCGGGTGCCAGGCTGGAAGACACTTGACCCAACTTGGAGTACACTCTAGCTAGGGGTTTGTTGCCTGCCGCACTGTACAGTATGATTAGCACCTTTGTCCATGACCTTCTCTCACCGACGATGGAGCAGGACGACAGCTGCTGTCCTTGCATCTCGCCATCCCCTAAGTAATTAACGTATACCAGCCCCTAGCCTCAATTCCCCATGGGGGAGAGCACAAGTTGCCCGACAAATAGTGGAGTCTCACTCCACTACCTTCCCTGCCAATTTACTTGGTCTCCCAGTTAGGGTTTCCGGAGCTGCTCACCCCGCCATCAAATTACTCCACCAGGGGTACACACTTCCCTTGGGAGTGGAACCGTTCGACCCGGAGGAACCCAGCACCAGCCGGCTATGTGCCTGGCAGATCACCAGCAGGCGACAGCAGAGTCAGCCGAAGCTGAAGTCTCCCAGCCAGGCCAGCGTCTGCTGCAAGGGAGCGACACCAGTGGTAAGCTAACCTGCACCTGTGTGTCCAACTCCCAGAGAAATCACCGCGCCTTCACAGACATTGTACCAAGTAGGGCCAACGCGAGGCCAACGAGTCATTCTACAGATGCCTCCGCAGTAGAGTCCGCCTCCTACCTGCAAAACTCACATGTCGCAAATTTAAAAGTTTCCCCACTCTTGACGTAACATGCCTTCCTGTAGGCCGTCATGCGTCAAAAGGATGTGTGAGGGTTTTAAAGTGGTGCCCAGCATGGGGTCATTGCTAGTTTAACTGTGTTAGATTAGCAGAGCTAGGTCAGCGCGACCTGAGATAAGAGAATGAGCTGGACTAAGAAACCAGACTAGACTTCAAGGAGTCGTGAAACATCCTTAGGCGTTCAACTTAACTCTCCACTATGTACGGAGGAGGAGAAATTACAATGAACCCAGTAGAGGCCACTGCCATGGTCAACGAGTCCGGAGAAAATGTGAATGAAAGGTGCCGACATGTCACATGCACTGGCCTAGGCCATTACACCATCCAGTGGGCTCACTGCTAGGCACGTTATCGCTGTTGGGGTGAAACGACGCGTCAAGATATACAAACGGCCTTGAATACCTCTGTGAAACCTGTCGCTTGCAGAAAGCCACCAGATGCGATTGGTACAACTTTGAAGGGCGGAGGATTAACATAGTATGTTGCATAACATGCGCCACAGACCTTCCATCACGCTTTCTAGGCTGGCCCTAAGGGAACATTACGTGACCGTGGCTAGTTTACCACTGCGAAGTGTGTGTCCAGTCACAGGAATACAGACCTAGCAACCCAGGACACCACGCTCCCAGTACTGCTTGACACTCCGATGAGCTGGAGTTACCAGAGTTCGCCAGCCGCCCACAAAAAGACCCTTTCGTGTTCACCGAGGAATGCTAGAGAGAATTTAAAGCCAGTGGCATTCCAGTCAAGCAATAGGTGACCCGCACACGCAATCAGTCTTTGAATGGTGGAATCGCTATGGCGAGTTCATCATAGAATGGGAACAACTATGCAGCAGACTCGCGACCCAGTTCTAAGGGAAGGAGGTACTTGTATGGTAAATCTCAGAATTCAATAGCAAATACCAGACCGTCGACGACGAAGCTAAGATCATCAGCCGTAAAATTCAGATGTATCCGTGTGTTATTCCCGAAGAACGGAGGAGGTATGGGTAAGAGCAATCACTCGATTGCTGCTCCCTAACATGTGGAACCTACTGTAAATCCCGTGCGCACAAACACTGGACGAACTCTTAGAGAGGCCCGGAGAAACCGAATGTAACAATAAGGCACAAGCTGCCTTAGAATACACAAAGTTTTACAAGCCTAAGGAGGAGCTGAAGTTGGCGACACCACGAACCGAACCAGCACCAACGCCCAAGCTGCCTAAATGTTGGTTCTGCCCGGGCTTCCACTTCAACAGGGACTGCCCAGTAAAACAGGCCGAAATAAATCCTCTGAGAGAAAGTGGAGGACCAAATCCCAACCGAGAATCCAGCGTAACTAGGAACGAAGCAAGGACCAGGAAAATGACCGGACCGGGGTGCCAAATGGACAGCCACTTCCGGAAGCAGCAGATCTACCCCATCCATTCAAATTTTAATCGAGAGACAATACCATCCCAAAGCTCCCAGTATAGAAGTGGCTGTCAACTTTAAAACCGCAGCAGCATTTTTAGACTCAGTGGTGACCAGTAACTTCATATGTGGTGACCTACTTACTGCAGGCTAGCGTGTCGCCGTGCTATGAACCGAAGAGAGATAGGTGTACATGGCTCAACCCGACCAACTCCTGAAAGAACGCACTGTCAACCTTCATTGTAAGATTGAAAATCGTGACCACCAAGTAGAATTTCTCTTTGCACCTCGCATCAGGAAGGAATTCTTATTGGGACAATCGTGGCCACAGACCCAGCATTGCATTATTGATTGCGGACAGAAGCATATCTATATTGGGAATCAAAAACGGGCCATTATAAACTGGGGCCATAGGAGGGAGGAGGCAGAACCCCTTATGTTAAAACCCCCAAGAAATTAACCACCAACTAAAACCCCCAGAATTCAGCCAATTGCTTAACATACTTACGAAGTATTCACGAGCTAACGAACTCGGGAAGAAACTACCCTTCGGCTACGCATCTCCCCAGAAGGGAATTACCTGCAACAAGATTGATCAAGGCCATCCTCGAAGCAGAACAACCACAAACCAATCAACAACTACGAAGATTTCTCGAGTTGTGCAACTGGTTACACGACTTCGTACCCAACATAGCACAACTTATGGGTCCCCTAATCCAGCTACTGGAGAAAGAAACCCCACAGACTTACGACCAGGGATGTACGAGCATAACCACGATCACCGACAAGCGGAACACCCAGTTATAAGAGAGACTCTCGAAGACATAAGCCAGTGTTATATTTCGGACGGAGTGAGCAGACATGTTGGGCAGTATGTCAACAACTGCGAGGCATGCTGTCGCCACAAGGTCTACCCCGTATCCAAACATACTGGCATACTATGTCTCCCATAAATGCAGTGGACACACTTAGCCGTGGATTTGATGGGCCCATATTCTCGAAACACCCGAGGGTACGGCTAACGACTGGTCACCATGGACCAGTTCTCTAGATAGGTGAAGCCTTTCCCCTACCCAGCCAAGAGACTCGGGGAATCCTTAGGAAATTTGATACAGATATATTTCCTGCTGGGGATACCACCAAGTTATCCTGACAAATAATGGGACCCATTTCACCAGCATGGCTTGGAAGAAGGCCTGCAATAAATGTGGGAGGGATGGTGGAGGCATGGACAACACTGGCAAACCACCTGCAAGTTAACCCCACTGAGCGGAGAAACAATGAGTTGTGGTGAAGAGCCTCCGGCTCAGTTTGGGAAACGACTACAAACATTGGGGTGTCCATCTGTCGGATATACTATTCACCTTGAGGCGGCGAAATAATGAGGCCATTAACACCTCACCCAGCGAGTTGCTATTCGGCCAATCTCTGCCCAGATCTGGGGATTGGCAATGGGAGACAGAACCTGCTGCTACGCCCCGGCCCGAGACCGTGCGAACGGAAGCACAAGCTCATACCCAACAAGCCAGAGAAGCCCATGAAAGATATATCGAACACAAGAACTCCAAACCCGAAATGGGGATAAAACCTTTCGATTTACGAGAGAAGGTGCTTCTCAAGAACCACCCACTGAGCCGAGTCAAGGCCCATTTCAGTAACAGCTTGGCACAAAAATGGGAGGGCCCTTACACTGTCATCAGGAGGCAGGAAAATGTTTACTGGACGGAAGACGTCCACAGTTGAGTAATGAAAGCAACCCGAGGTCAGATGAGATCCTGCCCCCAGATACAACCACTGTGTACGAGGCTCCAGGCAAACCAGTTGACACTGAGCCCCTACCAGGACCCAGCCACCCACGAAGGAAAATTACAGATCCGAGAAGTATGCCCACAGACGGCGACGGTCACCCTCAAGACAACGACGACAGGTCATCGCCACAAGTCACCGCTGGAGGGCAGACACCTACAAGAGCCATCATTGCAGAAATCTATAAGCCGCCGAGGGGAGACATGTCACCCCGGACAATACCCTCCATGCCATCTAGACACCAGCCACCCAGATCACTACAGGGGAGTTCCCGAGCCAGCTAGTCTCAGTTCTNATACCCTCCATGCCATCTAGACACCAGCCACCCAGATCACTACAGGGGAGTTCCCGAGCCAGCTAGTCTCAGTTCTCATGGAGAGCCCTGATTGACTCCGATAAGCTCGTGTTCCCCCAAAGAAGCATATGAGCCAAGCAGTGAGACAGTGCCGGACAGCAGAGGCGGACTATCTTATCTAGACAGGGCAGAGCTGCCCGACTCCGTAGGCGAGGCCCAGGACGATGTCCAGCCCTTGCCCCCGCCTGCTGCGGCAGCCAAAGCATATGAGTCCCACCGGGTAGCAGAACAAGA
>NQII01016073.1:0-11195 GCA_002778355.1 Clitarchus hookeri
CGAAGCCATCTGGTGGCGAAACGGAGTTCGCCGGGTTTGCTAGTGTATATATATATATATATATATATATATATATATATATATATATATATATAGGCTGAGGCACCTAAGGTAGGCCACGTGAATAACACTGCCACTTTCAGTGGTAGAAGAAAATGTTTCAAACCATAGTTGCTTGGGTCCAAGGCGCTAATAACTTGATAGTAATAATTTCCCCGTACGTGGAATGGTTAAGAAGGTACAAAGGTCAACTTCGTTACTTGATACTTTGTATTACACTCCTCAAAAGCTTCAAAAAAGATGGGTGCTGCTTAAAAGATAGTACATAATAATTGAAGGAATACATGTTAATAAACATATGGCCGATTCAACTTCCTTTTCGCTTAATCGCCTTCCGAAGCAGTAGGGTCTAGCTATGTTGGACGGAGTATCCATGCCGGATGCAGGCGCTGCAGACGTACGCCGCAGCAGTGTACTGGCTAGTCCGGTTGTATTTGCATAGAGTGGTGGATGTGTTGTGTGTTGTATCGCCAAAATTCCATCGATTTATACGTATGGGGCATGTCAATGCATGGGTTTGCATCACCCCTGTTTCCACTGTATAAATCCTACTGCAACGTGTTGTGGATAAATTCCATTAGATTCATGGCAGCAACGGCGTACTATTAAGTGTGCGATCATCCATCAAAATACATCTGCAGGGTTGTATTGACGCCCATGATGCACATTTAAATGATTTTTTGTAGCGCCCATTTTTTTTAAACAACCCAACACAAACACACACACACATTTATATGCATGTATGTTTGTATCTTTGCATCACGTTGTATTTATCAAAAATTACCTGTTTATTATTAAATATTACATAATATAATTATGTGTCTCAATAATTCCGCGATTTAATAATTTTAGAGAATATTAAAATTAATCANTAAATATTACATAATATAATTATGTGTCTCAATAATTCCGCGATTTAATAATTTTAGAGAATATTAAAATTAATCAATTTTAATTTTATTTTTGTTATTCTCTGGATAGTTATATAACATATGTACATTGCCAATTGAGGGGGAATGTTAAAAGTATACAGTATGTTTTTTAAGATTACTTTATTATTGTTTTTTTCTGCTAAATAAACTTTTTGTTTAGGATAGTTAGCAACGCGAAAATATGTGTCGTAGAGCTTACAAATATTTACGCTATTGCGTTTCTGATTTGTAGCCTGTCGCTGTAGTTTTCCAGATTTATTGAACTATGTTATTTAACTTATTAACATTATGTTATAGTACCAGGCATAGTAACATAAGTAGAAATAAGAAAGTAATTGCCAATATATGCATTGCTTACTCTCTCCAAAATAACTTATCTGTTCGGGACAATACATGTTACAGGAAATATTTTACTTTGCAGGTTGGCCTTCCAGCGAAGTCTGGCGTTTGTGGTGGCATGCTTGTGGTGATTCCGAATGTNTAAATATTACATAATATAATTATGTGTCTCAATAATTCCGCGATTTAATAATTTTAGAGAATATTAAAATTAATCCATTTTAATTTTATTTTTGTTATTCTCTGGATAGTTATATAACATATGTACATTGCCAATTGAGGGGGAATGTTAAAAGTATACAGTATGTTTTTTAAGATTACTTTATTATTGTTTTTTTCTGCTAAATAAACTTTTTGTTTAGGATAGTTAGTAACTCGAAAATATGTGTCGTAGAGCTTACAAATATTTACGCTATTGCGTTTCTGATTTGTAGCCTGTCGCTGTAGTTTTCCAGTTTTATTGAACTATGTTATTTAACTTATTAACATTATGTTATAGTACCAGGCATAGTAACATAAGTAGAAATTAGAAAGTTATTGCCAATATATGCATTGCTTACTCTCTCCAAAATAACTTATCTGTTCAGGACAATACATGTTACAGGAAATATTTTACTTTACAGGTTGGCCTTCCAGCGAAGTCTGGCGTTTGTGGTGGCATGCTTGTGGTGATTCCAAATGTCATGGGCATCTGCACATGGTCGCCTCCGCTTGATTCATTGGGAAACAGCTGTCGGGGTGTCCAGTTCTGCGAGGTATTCCTTCAGCATAATAAAACAGTTCTAATTTCACTAAAGAGCCAAAAAAACTGGTACAGGCGTGCGTATGCAAATAACAGAGGTATGGAACCAATCAGAGTAACGCGATGCGGTTGGCACCTAGATTGGTTACTGCTGTTACAATGGCAGGTTATCAAGATTTAAGTGAGTTTGAACGTGGTGTTAAAGTCGGCGCACAGAGATGGGACATAGCATCTCCGAGGCAGCGATAACATTCGAATTTTCACGTACGACCATTTCACGAGTATACCGTGAATATTGGGAATCCGGTAAAACATAAAATCTTCGACATCGCTGTGGCCGGAAAAATACCGTGAACGAACGGGACAAACGACGACTGACGATAATCATTAAACGTGACAGACGTGCAACCCTTTCTCAAATTGGCGCAGATTGGATTTGTGGACTGCCCTGCAGGATTAATGGTGTGAATTGCCTCCTGAATACCTTCAGACATTAAACGAGTCCATGCCACGTCGTCTTGCGGCACTTCTGCATGCTCGGGGGCCCCTGCACAATATTAGGCAGGTGTACCAGTTTTTTTGGCTCTTCAGTGTATTATGTACATTAATACTCCGTATATTTCTTGCAATAATAAAGAATTGACCTTATACAGTATAGTTTTTTTTCGTCTGTGGCTATGGGTATTGGGTTGTAGTGTATGACAAACCAGTGATCTCGGACTATAGCCATGTTGGGTGTGGCCTTATTTTGACTCCAGCACCTTGGTAGAAGTAGGGCACAGGGATATGGGATCGGATTCTGCATACGTCTGCCATCTTGGATCACTTCACAGCTATGGGTCCTGCTCGATGGCCATGCAACCGACAAATTATCTCATTTTACCACAAAATAACTTTAGAAATGAGTGATTTTATTCCAAAATCGTCTTTTTGGCAACAGTTATTTAAATTGTAGGAAAATGTCCCGATCTAATTAAGTTTATTTTCGTTATTTTCTGCTCGAGTACTCAAATGAGCAAAGTAGATTCGAGGCTGCACGACATGTTAGTCAAAAAGTCCTCAGAGAGGCAAATAAAATTTGAGGTCCATCGATATAAGAGCCTTATAGTCAAGAATGCAGCAATGTGGCTCCAAGCCAGGAGCCGCCATGATTGTTTACATTACTGATCCTGGCCACCATGTTGGGTGTATGTTATCTTGGCCTTGACCCCAATAACTTCAAACTTTAAAAGATATAGAAAATTGTAAAAAAAATACAAACATGTAAAAACACCGAAGAAAATTACAATATTGACCCCGCCCACCATGTTAAATTTGGATGGCCATAACCTTAAACCCGGCAACCTTGAAATCCAAAAATCTATAAAATCACAAACGGTCATAAATAACAGTAAGAAATGGGGAGAAAATTACATTATTGTATTCATCTATCATGTTGGAAATAGGCGACTTTGACCCCAGATAACATTCAACACGAAACAATCGCAAAAGAGAACCCCATAAAATCGGGGGAAATTTTGCATTACTGCCCGAACCCATCAAGGTTTTTTTTTCCGTGGCCTTGACTTCAAACCCAAGTGATGGAATCCGTAACATAAAAAATAATCGGAAAGAAAATCGTAATTTAGAAGAAAATTCTAAAAACTATTGCAATATTTAAGAAAGATGCAGAATTAGTATATAAAATATAAATAATAACAAAAAAAAATTTGAACACCCAAAAAATGCAAAAATTTAATATTCAATAAATAATATTATAGCTTCAAAGATTAAAATGTAGGAGGTCCTAGGTTCGATTCTCATAAAGACGGCAGAGCACTGCCACTTCCAGTAAAACCAGCAGACCCCACACATCTACTCCCTTCCCCACCTTGTACCACATCCCCTCTCCCCAACCACTCACACACCACACCTACCTACCACCTGAATCTTTCCAAAACTTCCTCACTCACCACCTGTGCCACCAACCCACCACTCAACTCTCTACCATAGAACTGATACCTCACCACACACCCACTACCCAACACCGACACACAACTCTCACTCACACCATGTAGTTGCCTCCACTCTATTTTAATCAATGTACATCAAATTATTAGTAGGTTCCCCTCCACTACTACTAATAAGTTATCATTGATTGAGTCCCCCCTTCTAGCAGTGACCCACCCTCTCTCACCAATAAATTCCGTTAGCTCCATTTACTCAATATAATTCAGTTGCTTTCACCCACACCAACATTTTTCATTTGTCATCTATTCGGATCCACTCCACCTCTACCACACTATACCAGTTCAACAACAACCACTACCGTTAGCATGTGCTCATTGGGAAAGTATTTAATGTTGACATCACATTGCTTGTTCGTGATTGGCTATTGGTTAAATGGCATCGTGATCTCTACAGATAAGCAATTTGGCCAAAGTCGCGCTGTGTCACAGTTTGTCGCCTGATACAAGAGGTAATGTTCCATTATCTCTTACTTGTCGTTTTAACACACCATCTGGTAAGTTATTTTATGTTCGACTCCTCCATCTCAGTCTGTGGTTATTATTAGTTGTGCTTGTAATTACACAGATATTTCCATGCTAAAGTAAAACGTATTATCAAATTTCAAGTACCTGTTTTGACAAACGGACTATTGGTGAGTAGATATCATGATTAAGTTTTCATTTAATTGTGTGCCTGCTACCACCACACATCCGACTTCGTCTTTGTAGGTAATTTCCCTGAATCCAGCTGAACTGCCTATATTACCGATGATGCCATTCGCAAACTAATAGAGTTATGCCCTTGAAATGGAATATAAAGGAAATCACCATGGCCCCAAGAATGTATGTATGCAATGTTATTTCAAAGGTATTTTTAAATAAGTTGCTTCTCATTAATCGCAAACTTTTGGGCTAGGTCTTCGATTATCAGTATGTAGATATCATTTCTTAACCCGATGTTGTTTGACACCATTACCGATTCATTACAGAGACAATGCTTCAACATATTATACACTGAAGAGCCAAAAAAACTGGTATAGGCGTGCGTATGCAAATAACAGAGGTATGTAACCAATCAGAGTAACGCGATGCGGTCGGCAACAAGATCGGTTACTGCTGCTACAATGGCAGGTTACCAAGATTTAAATGAGTTTGAACATGGTTTTATAGTCGGCGCACGAGAGATGGGACTTAGCATTTCCGAGGTAGCGATAACATTTGGATTTTCGCGTACGACCATTTCACGAGTGTACCGTGAATATCGGGAATCCGGTAAAACTTCAGATCTTCGATATCTCTGCGGCCGGAAGAAGATCGTGAAAGAACGGGGCAAACGACGACTGACGAGAATCATTAAACGTGAGACACGTGCAACCCTTTCTTAAAATGGCGCAGATTGGATTTGTGGACTGCTCTGCAGGATTAATGGTGTGAATTGCCTCCTGTATACCTTCAGACATTAGTCGAGTCCATACCACGTCGTCTTGCGGCACTTCTGCCCGATCTTGGGGGGGTGGAGGGGGCCTACACGATGTTAGTCAGTTGTACCAGTTTTTTTGGTTCTTCAGTGTATATTAACCATAGTCAATTCAATCATAACCAATTTTGTCNGCGATAACATTTGGATTTTCGCGTACGACCATTTCACGAGTGTACCGTGAATATCGGGAATCCGGTAAAACTTCAGATCTTCGATATCTCTGCGGCCGGAAGAAGATCGTGAAAGAACGGGGCAAACGACGACTGACGAGAATCATTAAACGTGAGACACGTGCAACCCTTTCTTAAAATGGCGCAGATTGGATTTGTGGACTGCTCTGCAGGATTAATGGTGTGAATTGCCTCCTGTATACCTTCAGACATTAGTCGAGTCCATACCACGTCGTCTTGCGGCACTTCTGCCCGATCTTGGGGGGGTGGAGGGGGCCTACACGATGTTAGTCAGTTGTACCAGTTTTTTTGGTTCTTCAGTGTATATTAACCATAGTCAATTCAATCATAACCAATTTTGTCGGAAACAAATGTACCAAAATACAGACAGATGGCCAAAAAAATATGCTTGCCAACTACACGAACTGATATACTTCATCAACACTGTCTTCATAGTCATTTCCATCAATGCTGTCTTCATGATCTTATTCACCTCCTGTTTCATCCCCAATATCAAGTTTTCTTTCCTTTGTCGGAGTCGCATGGTCATCATCAGTATATAAATCCGACGACTGTTTATTTTCAAGTTCTTCGACTTCACGCGAAAATCTTGCTAGGGTGCATTCCACACAAACCGTCTCTACAGCACTCATTCCATCTTTAGAATTAACTGCCTCATCATTATCGCCTGAAGAAACAGTACCCACCGATGCAGTATGGGGTATTGGTGACATCGCTTGCTGGCTACCAGCAGACGAACCCTTGCAGACCTCGATGTGTTCCTTCAATATTGCATAAACTGCACACTATCAATGTCGTNTATGGGGTATTGGTGACATCGCTTGCTGGCTACCAGCAGACGAACCCTTGCAGACCTCGATGTGTTCCTTCAATATTGCATAAACTGCACACTATCAATGTCGTAATGCTTCATTGCGCGAAAAGGACTTTTCGTATAGGAGGCTCTCTCATGTCGCTGATCATGGCAGCTTTCGCTGAAGATCTTTTCACAGTAGCAACAGAGTTTTCCGTGTAATTTTCCAGCAGTGGGAAAAGGTGCATCAATAGAGGTAAGCTTTATAGCAGACTTCGAACAATCATTTGCTTGCATCATACTAATGACAAAACTGAATTTCTATCTAAAGTAGCAACTTGTGTATCTACATTGCCTCTCTACAGCTCTATATAAACTTACTAAAATATTTAATCAGTGAGATTTTAGCATTTTTATGCATCCATTCAACCAGATATTTTACCTAGTTCCTTGATCACATTACCACATAGTTACATATTCAACATTTACATCCAGACCAGTTCTTTGCTCCGCTTGAATTCATGCTACGAAAATGAACCATCCTGCTCCGCAAATTACCCCTAAATTACCGCTAAACGACCCCTAAATTACCCCTAAATTACCCTTCAATGACCCCAAATGACCCTTAATGTCCCCTCGTAGTCTGCAAATGACCACTTCTGCTGCACAAATTACCCCTCCTGCTACGCAAATGACACCTGCTCCCCAAATAACCCCTCCTGTTCCTCAAATGACCCCTGATGCTCCTCAAATGACCCCTCATGCTCCTCAAATGACCCCTCATGCTCCTCAAATGACCCCTCCTGCTCTGCAATTAAGCTCTACACTCCTACTGAACCCTCATGCTCCATAACTTACCTCTCACACAATCCAGGCTTCGCATGCATGTAGTGGTTTGCTGTTTTTGATGTTGTAATTCTCTGTAGTCAGATAGAAGGAAATCAGTAAGTGCCTATTTGCCAAGTGGATTGAGACCACTTTTTCTCAGCTCTAGATGATTTACTGAAACCAAAGTCCAACCAGAACCCTTGGAATACATTTTTTCTTCCTCTTGGCATAACTTGTGTATACTGTCGTCAACAGTGTTTTCTATTGCATCTACATTATGCACACAGCTAAATTAGATGTTTTAAAGACTCTAGCACAATATTCGTCATCGTTGGAGCTCTGGTTTCGTATAGCTACAGTCCAGCCACATATTATATTTAACACCGCCATATTTTTCACCTCATCGATAAGTTGGTTTATCATATTAGTTTTCATACTTTACAGGAACGAGCAAATACCTTTCAATGTAATAGACATATTCTATTAACTATATTATTTAAGAAGACCCCTGAATGCAGATCGCTTCAGAAAAATGCAATTAATATTAGGCTTCGGATCGCAAAGCACTGACATAGGTTGTGTTTTGCAATAAAGTGATGTTGATAAAGTGCGTGGCTCCATGTTCGTTGAGGTCAAAGACAGGCCTTCGTATTCACAATTCATCTTCGTTGTACTGTATTATATAGTTAAAACCGGTTACTTGTGACTGTGCGTGCTTATATTGTGGTCCTTGACCATAGCCAATTGACACTTTATTTTGTCCCCCATAGGTACCATCAACCTATGAGGAGTGGCTCGACATATCTGCTCTATTTTAAGAGCTGTGGAATTACTATCATTGCTTGTGTACAATGGATGGCAAACTTATAGTTCTCACAATTTAATAGCAGTAGCGACGTTTTCAATTATCACTGTGATTTTAGCATAGTGTTGAATGTAGTAGTTGACACCGAGTACAACGTCATGTATGTGGATTGGAGTACTCAAAGTTTAATATCGCATGGCGGTGTTTTTAAGCATACTACCTTCTTTAAACAATTGATGTGAGGAACTTTGAGTGTACCTGATGACGCATCATTAATGAGGTACACTGTGCCTAAACCGTATGTCCTTGTTGCTGACGAGGCTTTTCCTCTGCACATTAACATTATGAAATCATATTCGGGAATAACAGGCCAAGGGACAATTTAAAGAAGATTCAATTTTCACCTGAGTCGTGCTAGGAGGCTCGTGAAAATGCTTTTGGAATATCTTTATGTGTTTTACGAAAACCCATCCTTTTGCAGCCATCTACAACAATGAATGTTTTAATGACAGTTGTGTGCCTGCACAAGATTTTAAGAAGAAACAAATGTTCCAGGAATTTATACATGTAACCTGGAACCTTTAACTACGAGGATGAGGACGGTAATGTTGTGAAGGGTGCCCGGCGTGCAGAAAAAAATGATGAAATGCAGTCCTTTTTGACACTGAAGGTCGTCTCGTGGAGACCAACACAAAAAGCCGCAGATAACCGTAGTAAATTTGCGCAACATATTTACCTTAACTAGAAATGAAACCACTTAACTGAAACATTGTGATTAATAGAACATTGCCTTACCAATATGTTATTAGCATACTTTCGGAAGAAAAGAAATGCTTATGAGATCACTTTCCTGTCTATATCTGTGTTTATGTGTGTGTATATATATAAATGTGTGTATGTCAGTGCATGTGTGTGTCCACCCTTTTCAATTTTTTAATGCTTAAACCGAATTTCACCAAACTTGGTTAATATAAAATACTAAGTAAGAACACTTGACTTTTATAGTTTTAGACTATGTAGGGCACTTACTTTCAAAATTGCGGCAATAAGAACATTTTCATTCATATGCCTTATCTCGGGAACTATTCAACCGATCTAAACCAATTTTTGCATTCTGACATACCATTGTGTAGGCATTATATTTTGATATACATATTTGTGTTTGTCTGCCATTTTGTAAGGTAGCATCAATTGAAAAAAAATATTTTACATTATATTTTTAAAAAATTCTACATTATATNGTCTGCCATTTTGTAAGGTAGCATCAATTGAAAAAAAATATTTTACATTATATTTTTAAAAAATTCTACATTATATCTCGAAAATTCCAATTCTCACCTATTTTGGCATGTAAGTAATACTATGGTGGGTGATATAAAGGTAAGTGATTGAACTTAATTAATTAGTAATTTTCAAAATGGTGGCTATACAAATATTTAAATATTAACTAGTATATTTGCCATACCATTAAACCAATATCGACCAAATTTTGTTTACTGAAAGTATATATTACAAGCACTATATATACCAACAAATAACAACTTTTTTCGGCCACTTTATAAGATAGCACCATACAAATAAATAAAGTCCTTATGACATAACTAGGTAAATAATTAACCTTTTTCTACCATATTTGGCAAACNGCACCATACAAATAAATAAAGTCCTTATGACATAACTAGGTAAATAATTAACCTTTTTCTACCATATTTGGCAAACAAGTGGTAATAATGCCGATGATGTTAAGTGGTAGGTTTTAAGTATGTCAGACACTTATTTTCAAAACGGCGTCCATTTAGCCATTTTTGTTTAGAATGTTAAGCATCGAAACTATGAAATCAATACCGACATAATTTATGTGCTGGGAGTAGACATTACAACTAACAAATGCATAAACATAGAACATTTTTTGTCTACCATTTTGTAATATAGCATCATGAGAATAAAATTGAGTTTTTATGTCATATCTCGGGAAAGAATTGGCCAATTCCTATCAAATTTGGCAAACAAGTAGTACTGAGGCAGCTGATGTAGAATCCGACCTCCATAATGCCATTTATTGTACGATACCTTATAGTGCGATGTTTTCTGGGTTCAAGTCCCAGTTAGGGCATGTATGTATTTCTAATTGCCTCACTACTGTTGCATACATTTCTGGTTTGATTTATAAAGCTATTGCTTTCAAAGAGAATTCAAGTCCTTCCTACTAACTCAGATTTTTAGAAAATATTAAAAAATTAATTGCATCTGTGTTAAGGAAATTAGGCTCATTCGTTATCTCAGTAACTTCTGCTTCTTTGATATTCATATCGCTACTTATCTCCATAGACTGTACTGTGTTTCTGGGTTCATTTTTTATCTAGCAAGGAGCCCATTCTCTAAGAAAGCAAACCATTTACTTATATACACAGACGTGACAAAAGTCATGCGATAGCAAAATGCAAATATACAGATGGCAGTAGAATTGCGTACAAAATGTATAAATGGGCAGTGCATTGGTTGGGTTTTCATTTGTAGTCAAGTGATTCATATGAAAAGGTTTCTGACGTGATTATGACCACATGACGGGAATTAACAGACTTTGAACGCGGAATGGAAGTTGGAGCTAGACGCATGGGACATTCCATTTCGGAAATGGTTAGGGAATTCAACATTCCGAGATCCACAGTGTCAAGAGTGTGCCGAGAATACCTAATTTCAGGCANAGATCCACAGTGTCAAGAGTGTGCCGAGAATACCTAATTTCAGGCATAACCTCCCACCATGGACAACGCAGTGGCCGACCACCTGTACTTAATGACCGAGACCAACGACATGCGCGCAAAATGGTCAGTGTTAACAGACAAGTAACACTGCGTGAAATAACCGCAGGAATCAATGTGGGACGTACGACTGACGTGTCCGTTAGGACAGTGTGGCGAACTTTGGCTGTACTGGGCTATGCCAGAAGAAGACCGACTCGAGTGCCTTTACTAACAGCACGACATCGCCTGAAGCGCCTCTCCTGGGCTCGTGACCATATCGGTTGGACCCTAGA
>NQII01016074.1:0-15197 GCA_002778355.1 Clitarchus hookeri
CTGTGTATTAGGGCGGTTGCATTTTATTTTCACACCCCCGTAGTTTTAACGTACACAGTAAGAAGTGAAATATGTCCATAAGCTACCATTGGCTTGCCGATGCGACTATAAAGATTACATTTTCTACATGTTGTAGAAGATAGAGGAGATAGTTTTTTTTAAAATTTGCGTGTTTAATTTCTTGTTTACTCTGTGTGAGTGACAAAACAAAAACGGAGTTCAAAATTTCATTATTTATATAAAATATTAGTTATTAAGTAGGTAATTAAGACCGACATTTATACAGCGGCATCATACATTTTATATGATTTCACAATTAATTGATGGGACTTTCGTGAAATTAGTGCAATNGACGACGTCATCAGTGCCCAAGTGTTGGGAAGGAGGACTGCCCCACTGGGCTCATATCGCCTGTGGGGTTTACATCTTTCCCTCCTTTTGGAAAATTCTACGATTTGTGAGCCACCGTGCGAATTTTATCCGCATCACCTGCAGTTGCATGATCCAAGATGCCAAGAACCTTCTTAATCAGTTTACCGCAAATATAAAACTCACAGCGTTCCTCTCTGTTGGCTGTCTCAAATGACTCTTGGTGTCGAGTGTGTGTGACATGGAAGAATTGCTAGACGACAGTGCGATAGTGAGCAGATAATAAAATGTTGGACTACGAGGCAGTGGGGCAGGTTTCGTGCGTGATGAATTTTTGTACGATGTATCTATGTATAGATACGTAGATAAATAAACATTTTGATCGCATATTTGAAGTTACTAAGTGATGATTAAGTCTCATCACAATCCAAAATCGCTAACTGGTTGTGGACTATATCTTAATGTCTGCATGCAATTTTTATGCTGCCATCATGAGATCCCTCTATAACTGGGAGGTTAAAGTATTCATGACATTGGAGTGACTACATGGTATCTGTAGGGAATAACTATCGTCATTTATACAAACATGCAAGGCCGGGTGGGATTCTAAGTTCATTGGCAAATGGAGATGAAAGCATATTTCACATCTAGGTACTACAACAACAATACGTGACGGAGTTTTAAAAACTTCCCAATGGTCTTTCAGCAGCGGAAAAACCATGGATTGGTATATCAACATCGATTTGTATGGCCATTCGTTCTTTCTTTTTGTGTAAGGTATTTATAATTTTAACAGAGCTTCTGAAGTTGTATTGTTATCATTTTCAGTTGTGCTTTTAACTTTTCTTGTTTATGTGTTAATATTTCTACCAGAGTAATTAATGGCAGCGCCTGTGAATTATGGCTCACGCCACATGCACCTACCTACATTTACAACCAAGCCTCTTCTTAGTCTCAATTGTGCCATTGACATCAACCATTGGTACACATGCGTCTCGGATATGAACCGATGGCAGATTTGGTGGGGCATTGGTGTTTCAATTGTAGTGCACTCTTTGCTCAATCTTCTATTGTGATATTGCATGACAGATGCGAATGCACGTGAAATATCACTCTGTTACTAAAGCTGTGAGGTAGGTGTAGTGAAATGTGTGTCCAAAATATAGATATACTATGACATCTGAGTATATGCAATTCACTGGCTACTTCATCGACTGAATCCAATTGCTTGGTTGCAGTGGCTCTCTCGTGTCTAAGGTTTCTAAATATCTAAGAAGTAAATAGTGTCTTTGATTATCCCCTGCAGACGTTGTCAGTTTTATTGCACTAATTCCGTTACTTTCGTCTTCAGTACACTTTTCGAACCAACTGGTTGCGACCATAGTCTCAGTCTCCTGATCCAAGGTGGATTGGGTATTCAATGCCCGTTAATAGTTCGTTTACGACTTCATCACTTGTCCGTATGAGTCCTACAGTTACCGGTTTTACTAATCCCGTAACTGTGTATTAGGGCGGTTGCATTTTATTTTCACACCCCCGTAGTTTTAACGTACACAGTAAGAAGTGAAATATGTANCTGTGTATTAGGGCGGTTGCATTTTATTTTCACACCCCCGTAGTTTTAACGTACACAGTAAGAAGTGAAATATGTACATAAGCTACCATTGGCTTGCCGATGCGACTATAAAGATTACATTTTCTACATGTTGTAGAAGATAGAGGAGATAGTTTTTTTTAAAATTTGCGTGTTTAATTTCTTGTTTACTCTGTGTGAGTGACAAAACAAAAACGGAGTTCAATATTTCATTATTTATATAAAATATTAGTTATTAAGTAGGTAATTAAGACCAACATTTATACAGCGGCATCATACATTTTATATGATTTCACAATTAATTGATGGGACTTTCGTGAAATTAGTGCAATNACATTTATACAGCGGCATCATACATTTTATATGATTTCACAATTAATTGATGGGACTTTCGTGAAATTAGTGCAATCCTAAACAAAACGTACAAAATAGGCATAATTGGCTAAAATTAGCAAATGATAATGTCAGTATGATACATTAGGCCCCAAGATCTTTGCAGCATGAAGCCAAGATACGTGCCTTCACATGCACGAAGGTTAATAGTTACTCTTCAGTTCAGACATGCATTGTGCAAGTAACATCATAGATGAGTAAATATATAAGCGTTTTTAAAGAAAGGAGAAATGGGACAATTTTTAATGACACAATTATTTAAAAATACTTACATATTAACTATACAACATACATTATATATTAGTATATATTATGTATATTGGTTATATTACAAATATTTAGTCGTGTTGCATATATATTAGACATATTAGATATATTTAGTCATGTTGCATATATATATTAGCTATATTGCATATATTACACCTTTTTTTCATGGCACGGTGGCTTTTGAAAGTTTTAAAGTAAAAAAAATTCTTTTAAATGATTTTTTTTACTTTTTTTCTCAAACTATCATTATTTTTCATGTAAAAAATTTAAATCATATAAATATATTTTAATATGGCTGCTCTCAGACTAGACATATGAATTCGGAATAAATAAATAATTTCAATCAAATCCTACAAGTTTCGAGAACTATTTGTATTTCCGCATTTACGATCATCAGGATGTCAAGGTCACCCAAGTTGAAGGTGATTCAACTAACACTGTCCAAGTCTAAATGAAATGGCAGGTTATCAAAAATTTTGTGAAGTTACATCATGTAATCTACTCCATCAATACATTCTCCTGAAAATAAATAATTAACTAATGTTTTTTATAGGTTTCTTAACTATATATAAGGTATTCACATGTTTTTATTACCATTGCTTAATAATTTAGGCACAATGCATATTTATTTAAGGTATTATGATACTATAACTGCATAAAATAAAACCTGTGTTTCGTTGGTATTTTCAGGGTGACTAAACTGGAATAATTGCTATAATGAGACAGATGCGGATGAAGGCAAAAATCTTATTAATTTTGATGCTTGCACTACAATTAGGTGCTCTTATGAGAATGTCTCAACTGAAACGGAATATACTACCGGGTAACACAGATATTGTGCCAGCAGCAGCAACAGTGTTAAATAAGCTCTGTGAACGTGATTTCAAGTACATTCTGATTAGAACAAACAACATATCCACAATCACCACAAGCAAGATCATTCAGAACTTACAGGAACATGCCTTCAGCCCGGTTTACGTCATGGACATATTACCGAGCAACACAATTGGTTATAAAAACATTGTTGGAAGTAGAGCATTTGTTTTCTTTTCAGAAAATACAAATTACGATTTCTTCATCGAAGCTGCAACTAAAATATTTACGTCAAAATTCTGGGAATGCAGGGCTTTCTTTATACTGGTTTCAACACAGCAGTTGCAGGGATCTGTGACCAAGCTAGAAGATGTTCTGAGGACGTATTGGACAAAACTGGAAGTAATTCACAGCATCTTCATTTTCAGTTACAGCCCTGATGTCTCTTCATCGGCTGTAACCACTACAGATGTGCAGATATTAAGTTTCAACCCGTTTAGTAACGGTGGATCTTTCATACGAATACCTTTAAATACTGCACAAATGGGAATGACAATATTTGACAAGACACTGCACGACGCCAAAGGTTTTCCCATAACAGTTCAAATTCCTTATTTCCCTCCATTTGTGTATCAAACAGTGGAAAATAATGGTGATGTCACCTGGGGTGGGCCATTTTGTGATGCATTTAAAGAATTAACGAAGAAACACAATTTTACTTTAAAAAAAATTTTTGAGCATAACGTAACCAACTTAAGCCTTTGGTCAATTCCAGACTCGTATGGTATAATATGCGATACATTTATGTACCCCGATCTGCTGTTAGTCCCAGAGCAGCTTAACAAATCTACTTATCCTTTCTTCATCAGTCCTCTAGTTTTCGTAGTACCGGCAGCGGAGAGAATGCCTCGCTGGAAGAATGCCATTCTACCTTTCACTTCTGAAACATGGACAGCGTATTTGTCGTTTGTTTTATTGTTCATTGTAGTTTCTCATCTAGTGTATCTATTATTTAAAGACGAAAAGGTTAAACATCTTGCGGGCCTTGAAATATTCCGTGCATTACTAGTAGGAACAATTTTTTACAAGACCAGAACAAACTCACTTCGTTTGTTCTTAATGTCTATAATTTTGTTCAGTATTATATTTAATAACGCCTACACTGGGTCCTTTCATAGTTACATGATGGTGCCTCAGTACAACGATGAAATAAATNTAATAACGCCTACACTGGGTCCTTTCATAGTTACATGATGGTGCCTCAGTACAACGATGAAATAAATACATTTAATAAACTTTTTACTGGTGAAAGGCAGGTTGCTATTCCTATGCGTATTAATAAAGACATCCAGTACAGTGTTATGGTGGTGCTTGATTCATTGGAGAACGATGACTCATTAACACTACTACTCTTAGAAGCAGTGGTTCCTTTTAATAGCTCAGATGACGCTATAAATATTGTAAAGTCTGATAGAAGCTTCAGTTCTATCACAGAGGTAACTCTTGCAGCATACCACACAACACGTAAAGAAAACATTGGGGAAGATAACCGCCCAGTTCTACACATTATGGAAGAAAAAGTGGTTAACATATTTCTTGTCGTTTCAACGCGGATCTCTTTTCCTTTCTTAGAGGAGATTAGTTCTGTCGCTTCGCTAATGGTGGAAATAGGTTTGGTTGATAAGTTTTTTGGAGAAATTATGNCTTAGAGGAGATTAGTTCTGTCGCTTCGCTAATGGTGGAAATAGGTTTGGTTGATAAGTTTTTTGGAGAAATTATGGAATCCATTGAAAAAGACAAAAATAAGTCAAGTATAGTTGATGGTGCTTTGCCTCTTCAATGGAAACATTTAGAGTGTTATTTCGTTATTCTCTTGATTGGTACAATTTTAAGCATGTTCGTGTTTCTAGCAGAAATTATATATTTTGTGACCTTTAAGCAGAAACGTAATACAGCACATCTCAGAAATCATTTGAAATAATTTAATAAATTAATTATTATTTTTTCAGCGTGACTTAATGTATTTTATAAACTTTGTGAGATGATTCCTAATGCGAAATTTGACATAAAAACTGACTAATAGCCTTATGTGATTTCTGTGTGAGGAATGCGCCTTTAAAGCATGAGGTTTTGTAATTAACGCATTGGAATATATTAGATTTTACTCGACATGAAAAAACAAATAAGTGTGTGGTGTTTAGTAGATGTAATGTGTTATCCTTCAGAATATTTGGTTCGCAAAATCGGCCGTCTTCTTTAACTAAAAAGATGTTTCCTAATAATAATTGCTAGAAATATTCTAATGTCTAACTTTAGTCCAATTTGGTTGCTTTAGCAACATATTCTTCTGTAACTAGCTCCTGGAGGTGATTCCTGGGATCCAAACAGGCAACACATTGTATGAGCATATGTCGTACAAGGCGTTGTTATCGAGTTGCAGGACGTAGACTGGCCATATTACAGGCGATGCTCCAAGTGTCAGCCATGAGCAGCAACGCAACATGCTTCATTACGCTACCTGTCCTTGCACTGCAGCCCCCCTCACTACTCGCTACACGGGTGAAACTGTGTTCTCTCTCCTCTACTGTATACGCCATACTGATCATGCGAGAGTTATACAAATTGCCATCTGTGTACGGGAAACTAATTTCGCCCCTGACGTACGATTGCAAAAACTAAGCAAACTCTTGTGTAGTAATGCAACCTTCGTCTCTGAAACAAACGCAATAACACTGTAAGCGGTGGTGTTGTTATATGTTACTACAATGTGAAGCGTATGTAACTCAATAACAACGCTTTGTAGGACATATGATCATAGCACCATTTTGCCTGTTTTAATCCCAGCTCTACTGAAGTTTGTTATAATATGTTAGATATATTCTGTAAACAATAACAGCGTAGTAACGCCTACGTTGGTAGGCAACACCGTCGTCACCCAGGACCATGTCNGATATATTCTGTAAACAATAACAGCGTAGTAACGCCTACGTTGGTAGGCAACACCGTCGTCACCCAGGACCATGTCAGTTATTAGGAGGGTGTAAATTACACTTTACAAATCGTAGTGTTGCGTAAAAAAAATATACGTGTAATACCCTAATTTAGTACATTGTACATTATAGATATTTTCGTTGTTTGGACTCAATGTTGGTCTGAATAAGTTTACTGATAGTATCCGTAGCACCTAGGTAGATTCGTCGTAAATAATTTTGCAAATTATAATATTTGTCTTGTCACTTCATATGTGCCATTCCCAATCCTCGCAATAAACTTCCACTTACGCATTTGCAGGCAACACATCATTATGAAGGGGATCATTTTACGAATAATTATTTTCTGTAGTTTTATATATCCTGTCTACTATATACCATCCACATATTTGATTTATATTTCATATTATTTCTGATATATGCAATAAATTAATTAAAACACCTTTTACTATAAGAGTACACACCCATTCTCAGTAGACACTTTATCCTATGATTCGTATTATATCTTCTGTATCACATGTTGCATGTGATCGTAATTTATAACATACATTAAGGCACATGAATATTATTTTAGTACTATAAACGAAATAAAATTATATTGAAAATGATTCTGAAGAATAATATTTTTTCCCACACACGTTTAGGTTACAGTATGGCCAAATAATGTTAAATAAAAAAAAATTTCGAATTTCAGATTATTTTATGTTGTTATTAAAAATTAATTTTTTTATGCACATGCAAACCTATATAGCAGAAGCCAGATTTCAGAACTAGTATGCATTAATCTATAACTTCGGCTTCGTGAAACCATAAATGACGCATTTGAAATAC
Organism: Clitarchus hookeri; assembly: GCA_002778355.1. Taxonomy (NCBI): domain Eukaryota; kingdom Metazoa; phylum Arthropoda; class Insecta; order Phasmatodea; family Phasmatidae; genus Clitarchus; species Clitarchus hookeri. Next base: position 7,258 of record NQII01016074.1, read on the forward strand.
GCATATATAATTTGAGATTATAATGTGCAGTCGTGGTTTGGTTTGAGACTGATTAATTAGATAAATACACCAGCAATGGTTACGAAAAGTCGTGCATACCAGCATACATGCCTAACAGGAAGTTCCTCGACTTGACAATAAGTATATATCAAGAGTCAACGTATACATAACACCGACAATCCATGTGAATCTCTATATAATCTGAGAAGCTTTCTTATAACTGTTTCCATATTGTTTTTAGAANTAACACCGACAATCCATGTGAATCTCTATATAATCTGAGAAGCTTTCTTATAACTGTTTCCATATTGTTTTTAGAACATCAACCCCCATCTGGATTGCTGTAATCGGCTCTGAATGGATGCGGTGCATTGAAAGATTCCATATTATTAATTGTAATCATAAACGATAACAGGATTTATCTAGTTTTGACGAAAGACTTACTAGAAACGTATGTTAAATACATTTTACAATTTTGCCGAAGATAAAACAAGAGATGCAGAATGAAGATTGCGGTGGGCATTTTAAGATTTTTATGTCTTCATTATCCTATTACTGAGGAATGTGATTTTGTATGATAGAAATGGTTAATTCTTAATCGTTATTAGTAAGAAGAAAATGTTTGATTTAGTCAGCATCTTTGATAGTAATGCACCCTACGTATGTGCGAATTAATGAGAATCATTAATGAAAGTAACAATGAAATTCAACATGCACATCTCAAATAAATCATCAGTACCGTTCGTCTTTGAAAAAGATATTGTCGGTTGACCATCTGACTTCATTATTCAAGTCAGTACTTGCGACCTACGTTTTGTGAGATAAAAAAGAGCAGAGCAGAACACATTACTGAGCCAGTGTTTCAAAGGGACTTCACATGAGAAGATAGACTTTGCCGCAAGAAGGGAGATCCTGTCTCCATTGGTCAGCTGTTCTGACTGCGAGGACACCTCTAGTGGTTTGTCCAGGACACGAGTACTTATACNATCCTGTCTCCATTGGTCAGCTGTTCTGACTGCGAGGACACCTCTAGTGGTTTGTCCAGGACACGAGTACTTATACGCATTTATCAGCAGGATTTGTGGCTTGCGCTTTAGAATAAGCTGTACTATAATTCGGAACAAGTAATAATTTACTGATAACAGATGAAACTGCTCCATCCCGAATCTGTAGGGGAAAAGGAATGGAACATCTGCTGGAAATGTAGGACATACTCCGGCATCCATAATCAGTTATCTGACCGATTCCTTAATGTACCACTCCGCAAAATGTTGCCGTATTTTGTAAAGTAAACACAAACATATAATGGCAATCTGCAATAAGTTCCATGGTTTGAAAATACTTCACACTCTCGAAATATATAGGCCTATTTTGTCTGCGTACTTAAAAGAATTTGCAATTTTTAAATGCAATCATATTTAAAATTTTTTAATGTTATATGCTTTAAAAATAAACTTAATTATTGTAATTAACGAGTTTATCATTATTGTAAAGAACCAGCCATTTTAAAAACAACGAGGCTTTGCAGAATTAAATTGTTGAATTTTCTAACAGATTTATTAGTAATTATGTTATTAATTCTACAGTGAAAATATTTCAAAAGATTCAAGAACTTTCGCTGAACAAATTGTTCTTTTCTGTGTGTTGACTAATAAAAACAAGAGAAAATTACAAAATCTACAAAAGATTGAAGTGGTTCTATCATTTCACTGTCAATCTGCCTCTTGGAAATAACAGTTTTATTATGTAAAATCTCATTACGTTGTAAAATGCCGACTTCTAGTTTACAGTGATAAACTCCTAAATTGAAACCAATATATTTGTAACTTTGAAAGCATACAATTTCCAGTTAATTTAGTTTATAATAACTTTAATACGTTGCCGAAATTTCCATGCGCAGAGAATGTATATATTTAATTAGAGATCATGAATTATTTTCTCAAGAGCAAACCTAATGTAGTTTGCCATATACCTCTCTTCATACCACACACAATACTGCATAAATACGCAATATAATAAAGTAGGTAAGTTGGTAAGAAGTAAGAAGATATAGAAGCACGAGTGTGTCTCACAATTTGGTTCTGTCCTGACCATACAAGAAAATATGGATTTATACGTGATAATTTTAATTTGAATCAAATTAATTGTACTTTATTTATTTCACATTGGAATGTTCTGTTCTTGGCGGTGAGTCATTAAGATAGTTATTGACAATGAAGTATGAAAAGTGAGTTTCTACTTTTTTGAATTAGTGGATATATTTTAAATGAAATGATAGGAAGTCTTTTCCGCTTCAGATATCCGATAGAGCAGTTTCAACTGGCCATTACTCAATATTTAATTACTCCAGTTAAGAGTGTGTTAGAAAGTGTAAAAAGTCATTCATATATTGTTAATGATCACTGAACATTATTTGCAAGTGTCAATCTATTTTTCTTTTTATTCTAAGGTGCAGTGCAATTTTTCAATTCTGTTATTGTTCACGTTTGCTGTAAATTATATTGCATAACTTACACGCTTAGGTGTAAGCCCATTACATGAAATAACACATATAACCATAGGCAACACTGCTTACAGAACAATATGGTTTGAAAGGCTGCTATCTGCTTATTAAAGTACATTTATAAAGGTGCATGTGTAAGGGCAATTGTGTAAGGTATGATGCAACCAACATTCATTATGTGTGAAATTAGTGTCCGTTACATTAAAGAGTCATCTTACAAATCTTAGTGCTTAATAAAGATTTTGCTGGAACTAAAACCCTACACATTTCTTTACCTCTCGTTGGCTATAGTTTTTATTCTATATAAATATTATGCATTTATTTGATGATATTCTTTCGTTGATCCCACAGAGTGAATCAATTTTCATATTGTGTGTGAACTTCTTAACAAATACGCATAATTTCACGATTCGTTATGAAAGGCCTTTCTATGTTCCTGCACTTTAACACAATTAAATCAAAAGCTCAATTCATATTCAAGTGCATATAAGTACTCTGATATTATGCATAGTAATATTACAACAGAAACTATATAAATGTGTTTCCTGCCAGATTAGAATTGTTAAATGCCTACCACTATTTCTATATGCCTTCTTTTCTATTATTTTCTCACAATAAAATCGGTCAGACTAACATTAATATTTTAGAATTGGCTTAGGTTTATGTAGAAATGGTCTATACCGGTGGATTTGCAGACGTGGAAATAGCATAAAAGAGAATTAGGTCTACTCTTATAGCAAAACTTGATGTGAAGTCATTCAGTTCATTAACTTAATAACTGTACTCTCTGATATCAGCAACTTAAAATTTTACTTAAAAAGATGTACAAATGTAGATTTCTAAGACACAATGTTTTCGTCAGAGAAAATGTTTTCCTGGAGATGACTGTAAATGACGTATTTTTCTTGTCTTTGGAAATTATTACTAAAAGTGTCACTGCGTGGATACTTGCGTTGATTTCTCACAGATAGAGATGCTTTAAATAATATTTTGGTTTTGTGGCTAAGTAATTTGCTTTGTTAATTCCTGCAAATAACAGCACAATTGATCACTTACGATGCTGAAGGTCTTCTAAGGACTGTACTCTTACAACTGGAATAAACCAATAGGTTTCGAAAGTCGCATTAGCAAACGTATATTTTAATTAGTTTTGCTAAATTAGGAAATATTAGAACTACTCGTAATAAGCGCGTAAATAATATTTAGTTATACAATTTTCAGCCTTAAAAATACAATTCTTTTGTATAATGATTTGGAAAACTTCGCGGATTCACATGCCATTATGATATTGTAATACTTAACAACTAAAAAACCGAAATATTATATGATTAAATTTTTCAGAAAAAACTAAGCAAACATTTGAGCTATCTTAAACGGACATCACCTGCTTGTTAGGGTTCGTGAAATACGTTTATGTATTCAACAACAATACGTATTGGTTAGCCATTGTGGCAACTACACAGGTTGACAGAAATTATTTTCTAATAAGTTTATTTCATGGAAAGTATACTAAGTAGCGTAAAAAATGGGAAGGGCATCGGGCAATGAACAATAGCAAAAAATAAACATATGTATAAGAAATTTAAAACTATCGTCTTAATTTATGTAATAAATAATATCAGAAACACTCATAATATGTCCATCCCTTTATCAAAATCATTAAAATTTAAACATTTTTCTACATGTCGTTTGTTAAAAAAAAATTGTTTCTGGTGTAGGATAGACAAAATCTTTCAATTTCCATTACAGCTAACAGTAGTTAGAAATAGGGAATTGTAAGGCATGGTCGCCGGGAGCGGGAAGAGAGGACGAGCGGTGACTATCTTGGTTTTTGTCACTAGTTAAACCTCCTGCTTTTGCATCCCTTTCGCACAACGGCCATTTTGTAAACCCAGTACCACCAACGTCCATTTTGTCAGCAAGAAATCATATGTGGTTTAATTATTTTTGTCCATACACGTGCTACGAATAGTCACTTTGCGCAAATTACTTGTCCCCGTACGTAATTTGACTAAGCGAAAACAGCATTTCGTGATCTGCAACCATTCCGGGAATTTTTGGGGTTACCATATTTGGCAGTCTATCCTATATATATATATATATATATATATATATAACTAAAATGTTAACATGTCCGCCATTTTGAAATTGATAGTTTAATCTCCTAAAACATGTAATTTTCATGATTTACCACTTTTATTTGCTGAAATACAAGTTATTGTGAGTATGTAAAGCTGAATATTTAAGAAATTTGTATTTTTACAATCACATAATATTTTTTTATGGACATGTTCCATTAAAGGAATTTACTCTTATTATAATACACAAACTAATTAACTTTTTTTATTATAACACATATTACGATCAGTTGTGTAAGATAATGCTTCCATTTGTGTTCTTCGTGCTCTAATTATCAACGAAAAATGTATAAAAATAATTACAAATTACTGAAATGACCTTTTATTTATTTTCATTAATACTTTTCATAAAAGGAGATTGCTTGATAAATACTGAGTTTTTTTGCTACGGTTTTAATTTTTCCTATTAATATTTTCCTGTTTATAATTTTTTACATTTATTTTATACACATTTCAGTAACTAAGCATTTACGTTTGTTATAAATATACTGTATCAAAATAAGTAATAATGATTAAGACTGTTAGTTATAAACAGTCATGTAAGGGGAATTAGATCGATTTTATAAGTAACATGTAATTTTAACATTCACACAAAATAAGTTTAATTTTGATAACAGAATTGTTTCACATAAAATGTTTCATGAATCTAGCTAGTATAGTAGTATGAAGTTGTGTAAAACCATTTTTAATTTTATTATTGAAATTTAATTTTTAAGGTTTTATTTATCTTTACGTTAGTATTGAATTTTAATTTGTGTATTTTTAGTATAAAAATTAAGTAAAATAGTTTAACACAAAAAAATTTATTTTTTGTATATAGTGTTCGGAAACACAATGCCTAAAACACTATACATAATGTATTTGGACCAACAGTAATACAAAAGGTGTATGCACTTATATCTGGAAAAAATCGTTTTAATATAATTTCATTGTATTTAATGTTGCGGCGGAAAATGCGTGGAGAACAAGACTGTGTGATCAGATAGAATTGGAAGTTGACGCGAAACGTTGCATATGAAATATGGGACGAAAGTTTGCTTATTACTTTTGCAATGTAAGACAGAATGGAACATGGAATGTTAGTGTCCTCGTGGGCTGAAAATGCCAACATGCATCTTGTGTATGGCAGAGCGAATGGGATGTGTCAGAAACGCGCTCATCTGTACAGAGAACAGTTTCCTAACCGCATGTGTCCAGATTATCAAACATTTACGTGAATCGACGGGAATTAGGTGGTTTCAAGACGAGTGTTTGAAAAAATAATTTATAAGGCTCTCTAAGAGTTGCACAGTCCACAGTGGTGACCGTATGTGTCCCGTTCTAAAGAGAAATAAGTGTATAACCGATCTTTCCGGTCAGTGTTTACTGTTCACTTTGAGGAAACACTACTTCAGCATGTTGACGACTTGCCCTCAACTAGTATGCACCCCAACTGGACGTGGTCAATTTGACATTCTGGGACATACTACGGGAGAATATGCACCGTCACTACCGCTGCTAGAGTGTATGGGCGTTACAAATAGCTAATCACCATTTGCACATTGGTTACTGCATCGCGTAGTAGAGGTACCTGATATTGTATCGTTGGTGATACTTACGGACGAAGCTATATTTACAGCTGAGGGATATTACAACTCGCATAACAACCATACATAGTCGACCGAGAATCCACATGCTTGTGTTGAGCGTGAATTTCTACAATGTTTTTTGGTCAATGTTGAGGCGGGTATAGTTTCAAACGAATTAACTAGACTCTTAACTCCTCCCACCTCCCGGGGCAGAGTCAATCACCACTTATTTCTCGAGGACACATTACCTGGGCTGCTAGAAGATGTGCCTCTAGGAGTCTAACAGAACGTGCGGTTGCTGTTGGATGCTGCACAGCCTCACTTCTCCCACATTATGAGCGACTACTTAAATGCAACTTTTGAGAGAAGATACATCGGTCGCGGTTGTGCCATTGAATGGCCAGTCCAATCTTCCGATACATAAATCCATGGGACCTCTTTTTGTAAGAGTACCTGAAGAAAGTTAATGAGTAACTTATTGTTATCGAAAGGTATTTCGTATCCTGACTCGCAATTGTAGCAGGACATGTGCCAGGTATCCCAGACATGTCGTCAGTCGGTACTGCGTATATTGAGTCTCTGCTGCGACGTTTGAGGTCATATAGAGCACCTCCTGCGATGTAGTCACTCAGTGAAGGACTTTGGTAATATTCTTCGTTTTAGACAAACTCTATTGTTAATTATTATTGAACGTTTAGGCCTTTTGTATTAGAGTTGATTCAAAGAAAATATGTCTGGTGTTTGTGTATTGAGCACAATTATATTTTGTAAAATACTTTCTCGGATATATGTGTTCACATCTTTTGTATGTCAGTTGGTCCAAAGAAGCTATGTCTGGAGTTTGGGCTTTGAGTTCGCGAAGCTCCTGAGTATGAATTATCATACAATAAATAAATGAGACTTCTAAGATTTTTCGATCATTGTTTGTGTATCTATTAACTTCTAAAAATAATTATAGCCTATTTTCAAAAACTGCTTTTCACTCGATAAATTTTTGTCATTTATTGTCACACATTCACATATATACTTATAGTTATTTACATAAACCATCAGATTTCGAAATTTATTATTTAATTTGTCACATACAAATACACAAAACCAAAATTTTTGACGTATTTGATTATATGGTAAAATGTTTATATTACAACATTTACATACAAACACGCACAAACACACACATTATTGTATATCGTTGAAGACATTTTCATCGCGGACCATCGAATTAAAACTCGCTCGGAGGCCACCATTTTATTAACAATCAAGTGTTTTGCTAGTACATTATCTGTAATACCTTATTTATTGTGATGATCTTCGTAGGCTGGATCTCTTAAGAGGAGAGGCTGCCGCGAAAGGGTATTTCTCTAGATCCTCGAGATCGTGCGTCTTCCAATAATACTTTACATTAAAGATTTCACAGTGAACCCTTTTTCAAAAACGTTCCTGCGTGGATATACTAGGCCATCGACGTTCGTTCGTGGAAGGTCTTCATTCTTCATTTGAGAGTTCAGACGGAATCAGGGAGTTTCACTCTACTTCTGACTTCATGTGTGCCGTAGGGTGAACTATGTTATAGTTTCAAGAGATCACGAAACCGTGCTGGCTGATTCACCTTCGCCATATTTGCCCCTTACTGATTCATCAGCTATCCCTCCCAAAGACGACGTCATCAGTGCCCAAGTGTTGGGAAGGAGGACTGCCCCACTGGGCTCATATCGCCTGTGGGGTTTACAT
>NQII01016075.1:4891-28509 GCA_002778355.1 Clitarchus hookeri
CCCAACAACTTGAAACGCATTAACTATTAACCTCTCATTTAACGCCGATTTAATTTTAAATGCTCTTAATCTCATTATCCTCTGTATATCTGCTTCCAAAAATGTCTACAAGGATTTTGACCAAAAAAAAATTTCACAATTCGAGTGTGTGTATTCTCTTAAAAAACACGCCGTGGATTTCACGTATGCATGCACTCCACGTTTTATCCCCACTACTGCAGATTTCATCCCCACCATCAATAATAACCTCCCCTCCTGCTGCTCCAGTTGTGGGGAGGCGTCCTTCTTCCCCTCCCTCGCCGCCCACGGCTTCTGCCTTGGTGGGGTTTGATGCTATTATGACATGTATCTATCGGCACAGATAATATCGCGAAGGAACTCTTCATCTTTGGGTAGTTATCACGCCAAACTAGCTGTGCAAACAAGCTGTTAAACTAATTCCGACTTGGGGATGCCCTAGAAAAAAAAAGAGCTAAACCACTTTGTACTTGAGTAAGATCCAAGCAGTTCTTGGCAGGACTTCGAACTTACTCTTCACAACCCCGACAAAGTCCATACGCTGGATTTTCCGCGCCATACAGTTAAAAATTAAAGTAAATTTTACACGTGGCCAAAGTAAATTTCTTCTTAACAGAATAGAAATAAATTTCTACAATTTTTGCTGTAAAATTAATATATTTAAACANGCCAAAGTAAATTTCTTCTTAACAGAATAGAAATAAATTTCTACAATTTTTGCTGTAAAATTAATATATTTAAACACAGACATTTCTGACATTCCCAACCCTGCAAAATTCAATCATTTTCCGAAATGAGATTTCTAACTTTCTTTGTTTAAAAGAAAAACAAATGTAATATAAGATACAAAATGTCTTTAAAAAAATGTTATTAAAGAGACAAAAACATTTTAAGGAGAGAAAACATTTGACAGGGCACTTTCTGAAACATCAATTGAATTATAATAATTTTACTAAGNAAAACATTTTAAGGAGAGAAAACATTTGACAGGGCACTTTCTGAAACATCAATTGAATTATAATAATTTTACTAAGCATTGAGTGACGACTTAATCAGAAACAAATTGTAAAGTCTCTTTGACCTGTTTTTAATTGGCTAAATAAGTATTACTCTTTTGATATTTTCTTTCAAATGACGTAAATGTACGGGGACGGACGATAGGTCTATATTAAGTTATCTGTCGTTTCCGTGTATGTATGCGCGCCTCCTTTTAAACTATTAGAAGTTTTAAATTATCACGCCAACATAAAGACGACTTATTAACATCACTCGAATCGCTCGAAGACGTGCGACCCAAGTTTCGCTTAATTCTTGCCGTTTCTTTGGGTTTATAACATTCGCGGTATATACTCAATGTACCTAATGAAATAATTTATAACGAAAACCTTGGCAAGAATTCATGGTNTTATAACATTCGCGGTATATACTCAATGTACCTAATGAAATAATTTATAACGAAAACCTTGGCAAGAATTCATGGTTTGGTCTATCAGAATTTTTTCAGATCTGTAAACAGTGAAATACTTCTGCTAAAGTGTTGTAACAGATGCCAACAGTTGGCATTTGCACACAATTTACACAAACGTCTCGACCAATAATGTGTTTGCATTTCCCTGGTTGATTCAGTTATGTACGAATTAAAATATAAGTAGCCATATATCTGAATCAACTTAATACCCAATTCTGCAGAATGTGAAGTTCTTAACTGCTGTTATTCAGCTGTTGCTATTTCTAGTTCTAAGAAATCATATCAGGTAAATGGAAGTTGAAAAAAAGTTCAGAAATTATTACAAAATAACATTAATTAAATTTTATAAANAAATCATATCAGGTAAATGGAAGTTGAAAAAAAGTTCAGAAATTATTACAAAATAACATTAATTAAATTTTATAAATTCAAAAAGAGCAGTTCTACCATGTGTGGAAGGCTGGCTTCTCAATATTTCAGCATTAAAGCAGCTGTGGAATGAGCTGCAAGGAAAATTCAATTTTAAATTTCTAATGACACGGCGACTTACACAAGATTGTCTTGAAAATGTTTTCTCCATAATTAGGAGCAAAGGACTTCACAACGTCACACAAGACTGTTCCAAATTCAGGTCAGCTATCAGGAGTGTTATGAGCAATCAGTTTTTGATGCCCTCTCCTGATAGCAATTGTGAGTTGGATTTCTCTAAATGTGTGCTGCTGAAATCTGATTTCAATAAATATTATGCTGGCATCTCTTTAACAAACCCAGTGAAANTTTCTCTAAATGTGTGCTGCTGAAATCTGATTTCAATAAATATTATGCTGGCATCTCTTTAACAAACCCAGTGAAACTGACAGTTTAAACAGTTTAACAAACAGTGAAACTAGTGAGGAAGCTGAACCGGACATTGACATTGTACAAGAAAACAGTGTTATATGTGTATCCGGGTGGGTGTGCAGTAGACTGAACCATTATGTCTGCAAAAAATATTTATCTTCATTTGAGGAGTCATTAACGAGTGGCATTCATATTTCTATGAAAAAAATGTGTCAATGCAAATTTATTGTACCACACTCAGCCTGCATCTGTACTAGCACGTAGTCTTCATTCCCTATCCATCAACAAATTCAGCACATTCCTCATAGAGTCCCGTTCAGGTGTTAAGGCAAATTTAATGCAAGAATTGAAAGTTGCTCCAGATTTTCCAATTTGCCCAGATTTTATTAGAGTATTTTCAGGTATATTTTTTAATGTTCTCATTAAGTTTTTTTGAAAACAACTAATGATACTACAAGTAGAAGTGTGAAAAATAAAGAAAATCAAAAAGCAAAGAAAATGTTGCACAAATAAGACTATATTGATAGGAAAATTATCTTCAATTTTTTGACCAACTTTTTTGCATGTAATAAGTACTTGCTGTATTTATGTATGAGCAAAGTGGTGCAGTAGTATCACATTGGACTCACATTGTCATCTTGATATTGTGGTGGTATGTTGATGTTCTGTGTACTGTGATATTAGTAAGAGATTATGTTTATGTGATCCCTAATATATTTGTTCCAATAGCGTGACATAGTATAACACCCAGTGTAACACTCTGTTGGGTAGGTTGGGTGGGTAATTCTTTCTTTATTTCACACTTCTGGATTAGGGATAGGATTTGGTGGTTAATTGCAAGTCAGTGTTAGGTGTAGTGACACTTTCCTTTTGTGTGGTGACATAGACACTCTTGAAATTCACACGAACACTCATGAAAAATATTTCACTCAGAATAGAAGTAGGATAAAATATGAAAATACTTATATTTACCACATAACTACTGGGAATAAAATAATTTGTATGTGGTTTCAATCAGATTGTATTACTTAAGATGAAGGGCAGGAAATAAACGCAAATGCGTGGAAAAAAAAAATTAAAGTACTGACTATTAAAAAATCAAAGAAAATCTCAAATTATTGCTTTAATCTTAAGCTGGAGTCTTATTACTTCAAATTAACCACCATCACTAAAATTATTAATTAAAGGGCTGAAAATATTGAAATAATAAAATAAAAGAAAAAACTTTATTGCTGCTTGAAGATGTGTTCAGAAAAATGCCAATTGATAGTGTGACTATTCCTAATAGTTTATCTTCTTCCACGTATCTGATACGCCACTACACATTCCGTCCAGGTGAAAAATAAAGTTACTGATACTTGCAAAAATGCTCAAAATAACTATAAATTAAAAAAGTCAAAACTTGCTACTTTCAATTAATAATTCTCTGGGTAATTAAGTGTTCACCCGGTGCTCCGGCACTAGCGTCAGTAGGTGAGGCTTAGAATTTCCTGTTTTCCATTAATAATTGCTATTGCACTTGCAACTGTATTAAATCTGAAAAAAAAATACAGGCTCTGCATTATGAATTATATTTAGTAATAAGTAGAGCCCCTCCGGCTTGGTAAATCCGTTGGCGTCACCTCGTATGTCGAAGGCGTCATCATCGACAATATGGCGCCCAGCGCAATGCGGAGCCTCTGCTATAAGCAGCGTCAACACTCATTAATTAATAATCCGTTGGCCTACGCCCTCTTCTTAAACGTGGCGCCGCACTCCTAATTGAAAACTTACTTCTGGGACTTGCTAATCAAACCTATTTTATGCTAGCGCCGGGGATTAACAAGATTAATGGTAATTTACGCCAAGTCCGCCTTAATCGATTGTCCCACCAGAAGTGTCACGTCCTGCTTCTACTATAAAAACGCTTATTAAAAAGCCGAGATACTTCGGAAACAACGAAAAAACTAAAAACCTTAAAAACGAAAGCACCAAGAATCTAACTTACAATTAAAATAAAAAATTAAAAAGAAACAAACAAAATTAAAAATTAATTACAACACAAAAATATTTTTGAAAAATCAAAAACCAAATTTAAGGTTAAAATAATTATTGAAAATTCTAAACCTGGAAAATAAAATGGATGTATTCTAATTTACATTAAGTGTTACGTTAAATTAAGGAAACCAAAAAGCAAAACCTATTAGGTGCGATCAAAACAAATTATTAAAAAATATGTAAACATTAAGAGAAAATGCAAATANCAAAAAGCAAAACCTATTAGGTGCGATCAAAACAAATTATTAAAAAATATGTAAACATTAAGAGAAAATGCAAATAAAAATAAAACAATAAGTCAATAGTAGTTAGAAAATGGGTATTCGAACGCAGCTCCATGACAGGGCCGCAGGGACACCGAACCTAACCAAGAAAAATGTAAACATTATGCGTTGGCATTCCACTTATGTGACATGTTTTTTTCTCGTTTTTCCATCAAAATGTTCCTCCCCCCCCCATCCCCCCCTCCTCCCCAAAGTCAAAATTACCCTTTTTACCTAATAAATTTCCCAAATTTCCAAAAACTCCTTTCGAAATTATATTTTAATTTTTTCAATTACCCCACAATATCGCTTAGTGACCCCTTTTTGGGAAATGAGGATTGATGATCCATGAGGGGTTTTCTCATAGTCCACCCCTACCATACTCCACGCTCTCGCATACCATTGCGGCGGGGTGCCCCAGTGACACAACGGATAGAGCGCATGTTAAACGTCACACTCTTGCATTCCAAGTTGGGAGGGTTATTTCAGAGTCTTCCCAAATGCGATATAAACTTCACGCTCTCGCATTCCATTTTGGTGGGGTGCCGCAGTGACGCAACGGATAAGGCGCATGTTAAACTTCACGCTCTCGCATTCCCAGGGGCAGCAGAAACGCAACGGATAGATGACATGTTAAACGTCACGCTCTCGCATTCCATGTCGATGGAGTGCCACGGTGACACAATGGATAGAGCACATGTTAAACTTCACGATCTTGCATTCCACGTCCTATGAGATATAAATACATTACGCTCTTGCATGACAAGCCAAGAGGGTAATCTCAGAGTATTCCCAAATTAGATTATAATTTAAGACCTTCCTACGACAGTCCAAGCAGGGAGGGTTATCTCAGAGTCGTCCCAAAATAAATTAACATTGAAGTCATTTCTACTATATTATATACTTCATGCTCTTGCATGCCAAGCTGGGAGTGTTATCTCAGAGTCATCCCAAACTCAATTAACATTTAAGTCCTTTCTACGAGATGATATACTTCATGCTCTCGCATGCCAAGCTTGGAGGGTTATCTCAGAGTCTTCCCAAAATCAATTAAAATTTACATCCTTTCTACGAAATGATATATTTCATGCTAAGCTGGGAGGGTTGTCTCAGAGTCTTCCCAAATTCAATTATCATATAAGTCCTTCCCACTAGATATACACCATGCACTTGCATTACAAACCAGGAGGGTTATTTCAGTGTTTTCCCAAATTCGATTATCGTTTAATGCCTTCCCGCTAGAGCATACATGTCATGCTCTTACAAAGAAGATGAATATAGCGTAGTCCTTTTGCGATGTTGGGAGTGATGTCTATGAATTTTTTTTGGCGATCGCATCTTAAATGAGACGGGTATTAGGTGGAACTAGCGCTTAAATGCTTATGTGATAAGTGTCGAGGATGTGTATCATAAACAAATCGGAACCTGCTATGCATAAATAATGTGAGACGTTACATGATAGGAGGGCAATGATGAATGATATTAGCTTGGCAATGTTGATATCTTTAGCCTTGCGTAGCCATTCAGAGACGAGAGCCTCTCGCAGCATGTTAGGTAAAATCCCTCAATCTCCCATTGGCGAAAAAAAGGAGTCACATAATGAAGGGTTATTGCATCATATGTATTAACGAATTTCTCGAGGGAGTCGCCGAAGCCCTGCACCGCCTGGCTGTAACAAACAATTAATAATATTTTTAATAGTTTAACTATTTCCAAAACTCTCGCCGGCTGGAGTGTGTGTAAAATGACATACTAAGCAATATATCAGTTAGTATCTCGTTAAGCGTTGTGGGAGCAAGACCGACAATGGACGGGGGTCTGCTGTACGAGTGTGTATTGAAGTGTGTACATGAATTTTTTTTGCGTACTGGCTGACGTGAGCATACAGGATATGTTAAACGTATTTCTCTGGAGGAGTTGCGCACAGCAAAAACTAATAATCATGCTACTTTACATATCTTTTTAAAATATTTCCGAAACTCACTACGGGCTAGGGGGCTATGGAGCGTAAAACGTATTTCTCGAAGAGTCGTCGGCGTCGCGCACAGCCTGGCAGTTGCAAACTAATTATCATACTACTGTACATATTTTCCGAAACTCACGTCGGGCTTGGTGTAGCAAATGGAAAAAAAACTATTACTTTAATTATATATCATTTCTATTGCTCACGCCGTTGTGTAAATAAAAATCTATTTCTCTCTGCGAATCGGGTGATCGCGTACGCGTTGTTTTCATGGCAGGGGCCGACTGTAAGAGCATGACGTGTATGCTCTAGCGGGAAGGCATTAAATTATAATCGAATTTGGGAAGACACTGAAATAACCCTCCAGGTTTGTAATGCAAGTGCATGGTGTATATCTAGTAGGAAGGACTTAAATGATAATTGAATTTGGGAAGACTCTGAGATAACCCTCCCACCTTAGCATGAAGTATGTCATCTCGTAGGAAGGATGTAAACGTTAATTGATATTGGGAAGACTCTGAAATAACCCTCTCAGCTTGGCATGCGATAGCATGAAGTATATCATCTCGTAGAAAGGACTTAAATGTTAATTGATTTTGGGAAGACTCTGAGATAATCCTTCCAGCTTGGCATGCAAGAGCGTGAAGTATATAATCTAGCAGAAATGATTAAAATTGTAATTGGTTTTGGGACGTCTCTGAGATAACCCTCCCAGCTTGGACTGTCGTAGGAAGGCCTTAAATTATAATCTAATTTGGGAAGGCTCTGAGATAACCCTCCCAGCTTAGCATGCCCTAGCATAAAGTGTATAATCTCGTAGGAAGGACTCATATGTTTGATTGATTTTGGGACGACTCTGAGAAACCCTCCCGGCTTGGAATGCACGAGCATAATGTATATCATCTAGTAGGAAAGAATTAAATTTCAATTTGATTTTGGGAATACTCTGAGATAACCCTTCCGGCTTGCCATGCAAGAGAGTAATGTATATCATCTCGTAGGATGGACTTAAATTTCAATTTTATTTTGGAAATACGCTGAGATAACCCTTTCGACATGTCATGCAAGAGCATAATGTATATCATCTCATAGGACGGACTTAAATTTCAATTTTATTTTTGGTAAGACTCTGAGGTAACCCTCTCGGCTTGGCATGCAAGATCGTGAAGTTTGTCATGGGCTCTATCTGCTGCATCACCGTAGCGCCCCGATGGAATGCGAGAGCATGAAGTTTAGTATGCACTCTATCCGTTGCATCACCGCGACACCCCATCGACATGGAATGCAAGATCGTGAAGTTTAACATCATATAAGTGGAATGCAAACGCATAATGTTTACATTTTGCTTGGTCAGGTTCTGTGACCCTGTCATGGAACTGCGTTCGAATACCTATTTTCGAACTACTGTCAATATTTGCTGTAAACAACCCAATAAAATAAACGTATAATATAATTATTTAAAAAATAAATTTTTGTTATGATTTTTCAAAATTATTCCAGGAAAATGCTATGATGTTTTCTTGGTACAGGCCATGGCAAAATCCTTNTTTTGTTATGATTTTTCAAAATTATTCCAGGAAAATGCTATGATGTTTTCTTGGTACAGGCCATGGCAAAATCCTTCATAATTCCTGGTTGACCACAACTCTTTTCCATTATTCTGTCACTATTGCCTTTCTGGTTGCAACTTGTTAAACAGAGATCACTAGTACATTGTTGTTTACATATTCAGTAATGGTCTACAAACTGGCTGGTGTCTCTTGTTTAAGTGTTTGTACAATTCATCAGGTTGGTTTGAAGATAAAATTGATTGTTTCAACATAGTTGTTTACATGTTTAAGGCAGTGATTGCTTGTACAATGTTTACATATTCAGTATTGGTATATTAAACTGGCTGGTGCCTCATGCTTAAGTGTGTGTATTTCTCAGCAAGTTGAGATAGGGATAAAATTAATTGTTTTTTTTCCTCCGGTTAGTTGGTATTTTAGCCTTCTCAATTTCTCGTACTTTCTCAGGCTTCGGATAGTTCCCGTCTGGGGTAATTATGTGCCCCAAATATTCTATCTGGGTTTTCCCGAAGTGGCACTTCTCCAGTCAGTACGTCTGTCCATGGAGTTCAAAACGTTCCAGCACTTTTCGCAAGTGCACCCGGTGTTCCTCCCATGTGCGGGAATATATCATCACATCATCCAGGTACGCTAGGCGAAATTGGCCGCTACAGCCTGTCAGCACTACTGCTGACATCAATCGCTGGAAGGTAGCGGGTGCCTTCTTCAGCCCGAAGGGCATTACGCGAAACTGTAGCGTTTCGCCTTCTGGGGTAGTAAATGCCGTAGATTTCCGAGATCCTGGGTGTACTGTGATTTGCCAGTATCCACTGCACATGTCTAGCATGCACGTCTAGCATATTCGCCATGTTTATAGATGGGGGAGCGAGTGGATAGGTGACATCGTTCAATGCCTGGTAGTTTACACAAAAACGAAGGGCCCCTCCCCCCCTTTTCTTCGGTATGAGTACCACCCTGGCGTTATATGGTGAGTCAGTCGGCTCTACTATCCCTTGCTCTTTCATCTCGGCTACCTGGTCTAATATTATCTGTCTGCAGTAGGCTGAGTGATTGCCTGGGTGGCAGTATATGGGGTGAGAATCTTTCAACCATATTTCATGTTGGAGGGCCGTGGTCTGCTTTAATCTGTCGGCATGCTCGAATATAGTGACGTGCGTGTTCAGTATCTGCAGTAGTGCCTTAAGGTGGTCAGTTCCTAGTTGGTGTTTCACCACCTCACCACAGATTTCTTGGGGTTTTTGCGTGTTTGTTTGGGCCTCCCAATTTATAGCCATCCTATCCCGCTTGCCTAAGTATAATCGTTTCTGCCTGCAGTCGAGTATACACCCTTGGCTTGTCAGCCAAGGTTGCCCGAGAATAATTCCTGTTAATGAAATATCCAGCTGCGGCCGTGTCCATGACCGCCTTAATATCGTGGTCATTTATCCGGACTTTGATCCGAGGTGCTTGTGTTCCCGGTCTCGGATCGCTTAAAGTTAGTATTTGTCCACCCTTTTATTTACGCCGGGGGTGACGGGTGACTCGAGGTCCCGGCGCGTGCATTTCCCGGCTCTCGCTTCTGTTGTTTCCCCTTGCCTGTCTCCAGGGAGGAAACCCAGGTAGTTTTCTCCCTTTCGGCGGCTATGCGGGATTTCAATGTAGGGCAATCGCGATGGAAATGTCTCTCGGGACAGTACCAGCAACGGGGTAAGATGTCCCCTTCGCTTCTTGCAAGTCTGTTATTCTCGGTTGCCCGCACGGGGCGGGTGCCCAGGAGGGTTGGCGGCAGGCGTGTAGCGAAATCTGTTTTTTTCCATTTCCTGATAATCTATATCTGCTTCTCTGGCCCTATCTACCAGTTCCTCAATCCGTATTGCCCTTGGGTGTCAAAGAGCACTCCGTATAGCTGGTGTTATTAACTTCGTAATAATATGAACCCCCTCCGCCTCTACTCCTTCGGGTACGATACGTGGACACATTTAAGCTTTTCTCCGAATAAAAATTTCTACCTCTTCTTGTTTTTGTTGCTTCTTTGTGTAAAAATCGGTGAGTAGCGCGGTGAGTACGTCTTCCCCTGCGAATTTACTGCTCAGGCGGGTTGCGAATTGTTCCCATGTTGTCACAAATTCGTCGTACTTATTCCACCATGTGAGGGCGGCTTCCTTTAGCTGTTCCCGTCCTTTTTGTACCCATCGTTTATGGGGAATCCCACCGGTCTGAAACTTGAGTTCAAAATTTTTTATAAACAGTTCTGGGTCCTCATGTGGCCTTCCTGAGAATTCCAGCAAGACTACTTCCTCTGTTATTTTTTGTTACTTTTCTACCCGATTACCGGGGGTTTGGCCCAGATTAGAAGGGAGTTCCCATTTTGTCCATTCTTGGCATACCCTGCAATAGTATACCCAGCCCCCATGCTCTCGGCCTCGTCGGGCCACCCTAAACACATGTTGTGAAATGACTGTGGACATGTAGCACACTGTGTAAAGCACGTGTTGTGCCCCGGGCAATTAAGGAGGTCGTGGAGCGTCTACTGTGTCTGGCAATTATGGCAACGATACTGCATCCCTTGCATCGGTCAGAAAGTGTCTGGCCAGCCTATACACTGGTTACAATGGCGTTGAGGGCAAGTGCTGCACCTGATTATGTACAGTCCTGTACCTCGACACATTGGATAACTGCCCCGCTCCATCTGTTCCCTGCTTCCTTCGTTCCTCGTTCGGACGTTATCTCGGGTCATCGCCTCGCTCCCCTCCTGTGGTATTCTGACCTGCATATCTTCTAGACTCCTCGCCCGCCTTCTATCGGCATTCCTCGTCTGTCGGTCTCATAAATTTGGAGTTACTGCCATGATAGGGGCCCCAGGGTTATATTACAGGCTCCTTGAAGTCTCTGACATCCTGACTGGCTCAGAAGGGCTACGCCTTCTCTCGAGTATTTGGCTGGTCCTTGTTTCGTTAATTGTGACTCGTAATGAAATGTTGAGAACTGGATGCCACAGGGTTTTATTATAGACTCCATGAAGTCTGTTTTAGCCTGACTAGCTCGTTAAGGGAAACCCACTTCTCTCGGGTTTAGTCTGGTTCTTGTTTCAGTCTATACAGACTTAACTATGTCTTAACATGCCCTGCCATGCCTTAACATGCCCCACATTGGGCTTCATTTTAACTTGATGCTACTAGGTCACCTGAGTTATACAGGTTGTTGGCTAGTAGGTTACATAGTTAAATTACTGTGGTGCAGACTAAGGGCACCTGAGGTTGTTGAGTAAAGGGTAAACAAATACTAATATTCTCCGTTATTTAACACGCCAGTATTTTATTTGTCTGAAGGTAACATTGGAAGTTACACACACTGGCAAGACTGAGCCACTCTACTAGTCGTAGGCCTCAAGGGCTGGTGGGCTGAATACTATGTGTCGGGGAAGAGTGTTGAAGGGAGATGTTTCTCTACTTATCTGTGACTATGGCTTTTGGTGAGTTGTCTTTGTTGGTAGCTGAGGCTTGGTGTGTTGGGTGGCCCTTTTTCGGGCCCTCGTACTGGCTCTCATTGCCGTGATGTACTCAGCTGGCTTCTTCCTGTGGCTTTGACTGACTCTCTCGGAAGTCCGGGACTGGTTTTCCGGGACTTTTGCTTCCTCGGCGACCTCGGCTGGCGTTTCTCATAAGAGAGCGCGTTTCCTCGGCTGTGGCTTGCGTTTCTGACTTCCCCACCTCGTAAACTGCCACTACGTTTCGGAAATGAACTCATAAGTTCTCGGCACTTCTACTGGGTTTGTCTCGGGTATTTGCACATGAAGTTTCGGCTGTGCCTGGGTTCTCTCCTTGGTGACGTCACTATTGACGGCCTGGTGATACGACTGCCTCTCGCACTAACTGCCTTCTCTGCCTCGCATCACAGCTGAGCAACTCATCGTGATCCCCTTCAACTGATCCCCTTCCTCGGCTGCGCCTGAATTTAACCCATCTCCCGCTATATTCAAGTTAGCTGTCAGCAGTTTATCGAGAGAGAAATCGGGAAATCCGATGTGTACCTCGCGTGTTTTTTTGTGTAGGATTTCGTGTCTCGTCAGCTGCTTGGGTGCTCCACTAGGGCGGAGGGGGGGTTCGGCACGACGTTTCGGGGATTCCTGGGAGCTGTGTCTGCACTGATTCTTGTCGGGGGCACCCCCTGATTCCTTCGTAGAGGGCTTATATCAGCTAATTCTAGGGACTTACCCTGTTTCTCTCAACTTCGGTTTTTCCCCGTATGCCCTTATATGGCCTGGACTGTCCCGAGTATACTTCTCAGGGTGTGAATACAGCACAATGCCGATCCCATGTATCCGTCATGCATCAATATAAAACTTTCTATACATTAATATTTAATATCAAAAATTTTATGCAGTTTGCAAACAAAAAGAGCTGTTCATGTCACTGCCATTCTACCTACTCTTATTCACTTCATGGGACATAAATAATATATTCAATTAAAACGTTTAGTTACAGAATATCTGGAAGCGTTATATGTGCAAAAATAGTCGTTTATCAACTCCTAATGTGTTAAATAAATGATTATAAAAACATGTAAACTGGTGAGGCTGTGTTAGCAAATACATTTCCCTTCATTGTTTGTAAAAATTCAGCTCATTATACTCATGATTCAGTGCACAAATACGCCCTTACAAAAAATCTATTAGTAAAACAGAGCTCCAAAATATTTTCCTCTTTAAAAAAAAGTTAAAAATATTTACGATTAAAAAGGCTTCCTGTTTTAAGTGTTTTACATATATATGTATGTAGCTATAGCAACATAAACACTTTTGTGGTGCATTGTCAAATTGCTTACATATTACTATTGTGATTATTCACATCGTACAAAACAGCCATAAAGGTGCCGCCATACACCATTCTCGTATTGAAACGCAACAGTTACAACGACTGTGCACCAGTCTTGGAGGGGGGGGGGCGTCTTTCTTGGGACTGGAAGGTATGCGAAGAATAAAGGAGGAAAACCTGTAGCTGACATTTTGCGTTGCGCATAAATGTACGTGGCATAAGTTAAGGTAGATGAGTCGCTTCCAATGGAGCACTGTAAATGACTGTACAAAATTCAGAAATCATTAAAATGCAGTACCCACGATACCACAAATGTCAGAAAAGCACGATTTAGGTGGCATACGAAAGAAGAATGCTTATATTTTGCAAGACTGTAAAATATTTTTGTTAGAACTTCATTATTTAAATGCTTGAAAAACTCAGATCTGTTACGTATGGTATTTTTTACAACATTTGCTTTAATTATGTATTATGACGGTTGCGCCTCTGGACGATGAAAAATCTGCATCGTTATCATAGTCTTTCGAGTTACGATGTCTATCTAAACGTTTGCTCTAATTCTGCAGAAAATTTTTTGAATCCCTACCACACCAAATTTTTCTTGATGCGAATAGCCATGGGATCCGTTTGATAATTTTTTGTTTATTCTCTGAATAGAGCTCGTTAACAGAAAACCAGTTATTAATCTTCAGATCCGTAAAGTTGTAATTACCATACGGTTTTCGGGTAAGTTATATAAAACTCGCCAGCAGGCAACCTCTAAGCAAAGCGTTGTCTTCAAGACCGTGGGGATGCCGGTTATTTGAGATGAGCCAATAAAGAAAAACTTCTTTGAATTGTAAGTACTTTAGTGAGGTCTGAAACACATGATGTCGCATTGGAGTTAAAACTGGGGTTACAATAGAAAAATTAAGCGTTAGATTATGCGTTATTTCGTGTGCATAAGAAACGAAAGTTTGTAATATTATGTATTATTTTCCAATGTAACTTAGTAAATCGTGTGCGTTGTTGGGATTTCCTTGCGTGTAGTCACAAAAAAACGCAGTATATTCATGCTATGTATTTTTGAGTATACAGAGTCTGGAGTAATTACAATTGTCGTGAGAATAACCGCTCAAACTGTTTACATAATCGTTTCATTCTTTGTAAGGTTACTGTCAAAGTAGATAGAGAAATAGTGAAACTTATAAGGCGGTGACCAATCAGAACAGAGCAGTCAGAGTTGCTACCGGGAAACTGTTATTTACGGTAACGTAGGTATAAAAAAATATTGAAAAGGCATGTGTGTGCACATTTTTACGAATTATTTATGTTCACAAAATAAGCTTCTCCAATAGAAAATATTGGCTTTGAAATATGTTCTGCTTAAATATGGTTGTGTTACACGAGGTTAGATTAGGAACAAAAGTAAACATTTGTCGCCTGTTCCCATTGGCTCGAATTAAGAATTAAAAATTAATTGCAAACTGCAAAAACAGTAGACGTGTTTACGTATGCCAGATCAGCGCTTATTGTATAATTTGTAACGCATTAATGTTTTGTTTTAAATCCAGCTTGTGTAGATTGTGTATACTAGGGATTGGACTCGACCCGCCACTGCCTTCTAACAAAATCGTGCTGCATTATCTGTAACGACCACCGAGGACGCCTTGTGTGCGTGTAGTCACAAAAAACGCAGTACATTCATGTTATGTATTTTGAGTATACAGAGTCTGGAGTAATTACAATTGTCGTGAGAATAACCGCTCAAACTGTTTACATAATCGTTTCATTCTTTGTAAGGTTACTGTCAAAGTAGATAGAGAAAGTAGGTTCGCGCACGGGAAATAGGGTAATAATAATAATGGCGTTTGGGGAGTGCACCCAGGGCAATGCAACACCCTCCGAGTGACGGTCTTTCCAGCTGGGACCCGTAGGTGACCGTCATCGCCGGGCATGACAGAAATGAGACCCTAGAATGGAGCGGCGCTGGAATACAAGGGCGGGGAAAACGGGAGTACCCCGAGCAAACCCGCCGGCAAGCGGTATCGTCCAGCACTATTCCCACATGCGAAAATCAGGGAGTGAACCCGCCGGGGATCGAACCCGGATCGCCGTGGTGGGAGGCGAGCGCCCTGGCCACTACGCCACCGCTGCCGGAAAATAGGGTATTGGAGTGTTGCCATGTTATATTCCCGTGGCTCGTACGCAGTTGGAGGAGGCCATGTTTAATTTTGTCAAGGTTGCCGCCATCAGCAGCGGTTTATTGGTGGACTCATGATGCTCGTGCTCCTTTATGCTTAGCTGATGGTGGCCATTTTCAATTTTGTCAAGTCGGCACTCCCTCTTTATCACGGTCGTGTGGGCCTACACGAGTGCCATTAAGTTTTTATCTTAACCTTCGATGGTTTTGACTTAACCATTCACCCTGAAAAGTCAATAATTTGAGGGGGAAAAATTCTATAAAACTAAGGGAATGTTATTGATCAAGTCTTATATTCTTATATTCTTTTTGTAAGAGGCCATATTGAAATTTGTGTACTTTTTAAAAAGTATTCAATTATTATTACAAAAAATATTATTAACAAAATTTAATAAATCATAATTTACACAAACAATCAGCTGTATTGATTTCTTAGATTCGATACCCGACGAGTACAGTAAGTCGCCTGCACATTACACGACGAGAGACCTCGAGTGGTGTTGAAGATACTTCAACTATAAACAAACCAGTAAGTCCCAAATATGTATCGCCATTTTATTTTTCCACTTATTCATTTTCATTCAACCCCTGTAACTACAAAACAATGTATTACAACCAAACAGTTGTGATGTCATTTACTCTGGCAGTGTATAAATATGATGTAGTAAATATCATTAATAGTATGTGAGTGGATTCGTAGTAGGTGTCATCATGCATACTACGTTTGTCTTGGTCAAATGAGCACAATAATTTTGATCATTCTGTCACAGGAGTTGGGAGGTAAGATTCAGATAAGTCAGCCATGTTCGATTCTTGCGACACTTGCACAACTAGCAGTTGTCATATTTCTCTTGAGGTCGGTGCCTCTCTTGAATTCATCTGCTGGTCACTCGATGAACCTGAACAGCTAGCTTGGTTTTTATGTTATCTGCGAGAACATGCAATCGTCTACTGATTATGCAATAAACTACGAACACCACATTTGTTTCTGTTGTTGGCATCATTGTCCTCTGGTAGTATTTCTTTCACCACAAACTGACCTCAATCGACCTCACAAGACCAAAATCTATCTCAGACACACCTTAATCTACTTCAGACAGACATAAAACAGTCCTAAAAAAAAGACCTCAAACCGGCCGCAAAAATGCATCCACAATAGTTGATTTCAAATACTCCTCAAAGAGATATTTAACGGCCTCAAGCAGATATCAAAACACCTTAAGCATACCTGAGAAAGAAATTATTTGACCAGGAACTGATTCAGTCGACCTCATAAAACATTAATCGACCTGAGACAAACGTCAATCAACCTCAAGCAGACCTCAGACATTCCTCAGAAGATTTCAGGCAGACTTCAAACGGAGCTCACACCCGCTTAAAGCAGATCTCAAACAGGCCTCGAAAATATCTCAAAAATACTTCAATAGGCTCCAAAAATACCTCGGTCGACCTCATATACCTCAGACCTTAATCGAAGTCAACCTAGCCTCAGATGTCAAGCAGACCTCAAATGTTATCAGATGTCAAGCAGACCTCAAATGTTATCAGATGTCACTCGACCTCAAACAGACATAAATCAACCTCAGAGAGAACACAAACATATCTTAAACAGACAAAAGAGCTCAAATAGACTTAAGTCAGACTCCACTTGTCCTTAAATGATCAAAACAGAACTCAAGAAGAGATACTTTTCATAATTTTAACCCGAATGTTCAATTATGTAACCACACATGCAGGGAGGTTCAATACATTTGCCAGAGAAGTATTATTCGTTATTGTGGTAGCAGAGACTTTTGAATGCCAATATAAAATAAATGATAAAATATCGAACATATTATAAAGTAATGAGTGAGCTACACAGCTGTCTTCTAGGAGACAATTCCAGTACGAGAGTAGTATTCCTACCTTGTCCCTACTATCTTTATCTTAAAGATGAAATATCAAGATTTCTAAAAAAAAATACAACCTTTTCACATATTTTTATATCTTTAAATTAAAATGAACACTGGCAAATGTCACAATATCATAGAAAAATCTTACCAACGTGTTTAATACGAATACTTACTTAAAATTTCCATAAAACATACAAACATTTATTTTAACCTGACAACTGATATCGTTTATGTACAAATATTAGATTCTATAAATACTTCACCATTCAATTAGAGGCATTTAAAATTTTAAGGAAATTATATTTTTAAATAAGACTCAAATCTGTATTTGTGTTTTCATTAACATCAAATCATAGCTTTAGTGAATTAAATGTAGGTTAGATGTGAATATGGCCAAAAACTAATTTTGTTGATTCTTTTGAAGAAATGACTTTGTTGTCTATATCCGAGTTGAAAACGTCTTTTTGCCAGATCCCAATGTACAGCCAATACAGCAATTTGATTAAGACGTTCTTGAGTCATCGTCGAACAAAGCCATGTTTTCAGCTGGCGTAGAACAGAGGAAGTTCTATCAGCTGTTTCCGACGTTGCTGGAAAAAAAAAAAAGAAGTAGCTGTAAACAATTACATACTTCAGAAAATAATCTTCGAGTTTTTGGCTGTTCTTTTCTTATGGAATATAACAAATCATGAACGCTATATATCTACTTTCGTCTCAGTATCAAGTTCTGTCAACTTAGTGAACTGCCTCGCAAATCTCTAGACATTCAAATCGTCTTTGACGAGGTCGCAAATTCGTAGCACTTTATCTGTAATATTTTGTACTTCTCCATTCGATGGCTTTACAAGAACATTTTCGATTACCTTGTAAATAGCTACTCCTGGATGTAGAAAATGTATTTCGATTTCACCTTTAATGCTGTCGGAAAAGGAAGAGTATTGATTTCTCAAGAATGGCTCAGGGCTTAAGTACTGTACTGGTGGTGATGCATTTTCGTTATATTCCGAGGACTTGTGTGGTTTTCGGACACAAGGGAGGCTAGATAGCTGTTAATATAGGCCTTCTCCTCGTTACTAAACTTTCTCCTACAACTCAGTGAACTTTTTCTATGTTATAAATATACTAATGCACTCTGTAACTATTTTATTTTCTCCTAACGCGGATATTATGTTAATATATGAGGTTTGCATATTTCTAGAAAGTTCTTTTGTAATACAACAAATTATTGCTGACACTTTGAAGTAAAATAAGCATCTGGAGTCAGAAACTGTATGACCAAAGACAAAGTCGGGATACTGGTCGCCAGCACGCCAATAAACGATCGTTTTATTTTGATCGCTAGATTCCAATAGCTCACTTTTACGAACAGATACTTGTAATATTGGCATTTTTTACTTTTGTGCGGAAATATTTGTGTAATTACGAACACGCCCGATAATACTCTGCAAAATTTGATAAAGAGTTGGATATACAAATAAATTATTGGACTGAATGCTGGAAATGTCAGGGAAGAGAGAGTGATATGTCGCCTATCGCATCAGACGAGGAACTGTAATGTGATGCAATTTTGACCACATTAATTATCTGTAGAGGTCGTGACCAATAGCCAATTACAAGCGAGCTATGTGAAACCACCATCAAATCACTAGTGCATTCTAGTGGTTGTGGTTAGATCGAGCAGTAATGGGTGGGAGGGAAGGTAAAATGGGTGGGGATCGGGTGTGACGTAAGTCAATGATTCGCTGGAGGGGGTAGTTGTGTGGGGATTTGACCAGATAGCCAATGAAGTATAGTGATGAAAGTCAGTTACCTGTTGGTCTTTGTGCTGGGAGGGTGTGTGTTCTGCCATATTTACGGAAATCGAACTTTAAACCTCCAGCTTATAGGTCTTTAAAATAATTTCTCCACAACTCTCCAAATTTTTAAAATTTAAAATTTGTTATTAAATTTAAAATAATAATAATTTTAAAAAATGTTCCACATTTTTTGGGATTTTTTACGATTTTAGTGATTTTTCTCGATTTTATGGACTTATGTTTGCCGGGGGTCAATTTCAGTGTCAAAAATATAAAAGATTAAGTTTATTGTCAATAATGTAATTTTTCTCCAGTTTTTTTTATTTTCTAAATAATGAATTCTATTTTATTTTATTTTATTGTGGTTTACATTCACTTGAGACCAAGATCTAGGTCGCGGATATACAAGACGGAGGTTGGGAAAAATAATGTAACTGTTTCCCGATTTAATGTTTTTAACTAATTTTTGCAAATTTTTCTTGATATTTTTTTAATTTTCTAGGTCACTCGGGGTTAAGGTCAAAGTCATTGGGTATCCTAGATGGTGGTTGAGGTCGATAATATATTTTGTCCCCGATTAAAAAATTTTCTAGCCAATGTTTGTGTTTTTTCTAGAATTTTTGTGTTAAAGTTCATTCCAAGGTCAATGTCACCCAAGATCAAGGCCAATGGCAACTCAGGTCAAGGTAATTATAATCCAAGATGACCTATGCCTCAGGTCATTGACCTGCTCCACACTTCACAACCCCATTCCCTTGCCTTCAAATCGGCTCTACGTAACTACTCATAGGGACAGATACAGTTCTATGGGTTTACTCTCTTTGAAAGACAATTTGACAGGACCACTTGTATTTAATGATACAAAGACAACATTGGGTGTGTACAAATATTAATAAGAGTTACTGCTGTTCCAAATGCCTGCCATCAGCAGGAAGACATCGTCTGCAGCGCTGTAGAATGGACCGGCAATCAGTAGTTATGGTTTCAATGGGAGTGGAATCACAGGCGGTAAAAATCGCGTCTAAATGCCTTCCAGTGTCTGTGGCTTTGTGACGTACGCAGTATTCTTCAAAGTTATCCTACGATGAAAATCTAACGGCGTCAAATCTGGATAGCTAGGTGGATACTCAACACTTTCTCGTCGGCCTATCCACCTCCCAGCAAATGTTTTATACAGGAGCGACCGTACATCTCAATGGTAATGTAGCGGTGCACCGTCCTGTTGGAAATATAATCGTCATATGGATAGAGTTGGGGAACAGCTGGCATAATGTTTTCTTGCAACATGGTAGGAAACGTTTACCTGTCATCGTTCCGTTAACCAAGAATTTGCTCCATAAGTCGTAGGTCTGGCATATTGCACCACGCTGTTAACCGCAATGTGGGGTTTATCATTGGCCCAGTACACACAGTTGTGTCGGTTAACAGTTCCATTCAATTAAAAGGTTGCCTCATACATAGAACCAAACAATCATGTCAGTAACGAGTTCGTGGTCCTTACACATGTTCACAGCCCACTCAAAAAATTCTACACGCCTATCTGGGTCGTCTTCATTCATAGTGTGAAGTAACGTGGGAACGAAAGGCCTTCGCTTTACTTGCTTTAAAATACGATGGACACTTTATTTACCGACTCCCGATTCATGCGCAGCTTGCTGTACGGACTTCGACGTCCTGGGGGAACGTGTGAATGTGTGCAATACAGCCCCCACACTTCCTTAGTCCATTGTCGCTCTCTTACTTCTGCACTGCACTTTCTTCCCAACACACACACTTCCGTCCCTCTCAAACTTGTCACGTAATCGTGTCATTGTTACACGGGATGGTATCTCAGTATCTCATTGTGCCCTCCATCGTCTGTGCATTTCGATAATATTCTCACATTTCCAATAACACTTTGAAGTCCACTTAAGTTGCTCGAAATAAATACGTGTCACCTTCGTCATTTCCTCTACAATCGCAGTGCTGGCGCTCGTCGCTGCAAACACAACTGGTAACAGCAGAGTGGCTACACGCGCTCGCACAAACCCAACATTGTCCTTTTAGTGTCAAATTCACGCCGTTCCATGAGATTGTCTTTAATTATTTCTCTGTAGTTTATGTACAAATTGAGTAAACATTAATTTGGAATACCAGATGTTAGAGGATCTGCGTTAATCGCTTTAACGTTACCCAAACAAACTGAAAGACACCATATCGCATGTGATACACGTCTTTTCGTATACGTGACCCTGTGCATGTAAGCTGCCGATCTTCCGTGTATTGAGTATTACGAAAGTGCATGTCGGTAATTCCTAGCCATGTAATCAGTGCAGTGTCGCGATATTTCTCATTCGGCGGTGTTACCACGTCGCTGAAGACAGGTTACATATGGACACAGTAAATAAATACACAGAGACGAAATGGGGTGGTGGTTTCTTTGACGTGAGCGTCCTTATTCGCCTAATTGCTGCGCGAGGCTCCTACTGGCTGGGCTGCAGGTTCGCGAGTATGTGTCCAGGCGCTGATTGGTGAACGGCGTTCCAACATGTTGCTGGCCAGCGAAGCTATTTTGCTGGCGTGTGCGTCTGGAGTTCACGGTATAAAAGGCTGTTTCACTTCCATGTTCTTAAGTACTCTGTCGTTTGGGCGAAGTCAGCGGCGACAGGCAAGACGCAGGAAAGTCTACGTGTTTGAGCTATTAGGCGATGAACTCAAATGGCAGAAGCGCCATTCCCCTACAACTGGCACTACCCGTCGTACGTCAGTGATGTGTTGCCTGCCTTCTTACAGGCGCACCAATGACGCTCTTTGACGTCTCGTAGCGTCGTATTAAGTTGCTGCCGTCTTGGGCTTCTGTAACACGGAGCGGATGCGGCCCGCACTGGCGGCAGTGTGACTGCCCATGCTGCTGGATTTAGTTGAGTCACCAGTGTGATTGATTAGATACATTACAATAAGTGAATTGTGTCCTATATAAATCTTCCTTTCTAAGTTATATTATAAAAAATGAGGAGCATGAAACTAAGCTAAATTCCGTTTTTTTTTTTGTCCGTTGCGGGAAGCGATGAGCTATCCGTCAAACGATACACATTCAAATAGTTGTGGCCCACGGTCTTGTTTATTCTTTTACAAAACTTTTCAGTATTAATTTCCTTTGACATTTCCACGTTCGAAAAATTGTAATTAAAGCTAATTAAGCAACGTTTTTTTAAAATCAACACTAATACTATACTGTAATCACACAATTATTTACCCAATGTTTTAAATTGGTAATATGACGCTATTGGCGAAGTACACTCGTTTATGGTCAAACTGCATTAGTTTTTTTTTCTTCAAATACTTATATATGGGTCAGTAACGGCGTAATAATGCTATAAATGATAAAATGTTGTTCTTTTATTTGAACTTAATAAACTTTTATTTTAAAAAGGTAGTAAATTATCGCCTTAATAAAAAATTATATTTGGGGTTGCTTAGGGCAACATCCGATTGGGGAACGTAGCCTCAAGTTTGTGTACTAAACAATCAATTACAATGCGAGGAATTAATCAAACCCAACTAGGAGATCTTAGCCTGAGTACTCACAGACTTCTACGGGTCTTTAACGGGAGGTATGTTCAAGTTGGCAAGTAGCTATTAGGAAAATAATCCAATACGCAGGAGCAAACTAAAAATGGAAGACAATAAATTCTTATAAAAAATAACATTTATTTTAAATGTAAAAAAATTAAAATTTAATTATTTATAAACGTCCTTGTATAAGGAACACAGAATTAGTCTTCATGTCACACAAAATAAGTTTTAGCTGCAAACAATTTTTTTTTTTTTTAGATTTCTCTAACAACATTTCCAAGCCAACACACACGTTAGTTCGGGGAGTGAACGAATAAAGAGGACACCGCGACCATGCTAACGGAGTACGAGTGAATCGACTAACGAGCAGAATTACACTATGGGTACCGAGGCAATGCGTCTATAATTCAATTAATGAATGAAAACCAGAACTAGAATGTTAACTAATTACTGTTATTCTCCTTCATCGAGCCAGCCCGGTGTACTCCACGCGATTCTACCAGCCCATCGCCCAGAGGACCCTTTGGCGGTTCGTTGGATACGTTCGTCTGCATCTTCAATTATCTAGCGAACGAAATACAGGAAGCCGAGAAAATAAAACTAAGAACAGGAAATTGCCGGGGAAAATGCGGGACGCCGAACTATAAAGACTACTTAGTGCCCCTGCCTCGAGAAGACGCGGGTAGTCGATCCACCCAGCAAAGGAGGCCTCTGATGCTTTCGACAGGCTATAATAATAATGGCTGCAGACCACTGGTATGGATGTGCTACCGATAACTCGGAGACACGACAGCTGCCCACCGCGTTCTGATAGCTGAACTTACGGATGTTACCAACTAGCGGGCCACGACCCCGTTCCTTCAGGTGGCAGACACAAACCCCAATATTTACTGTAAAAAAATGTATAAACATGATGCAATATCATGAGTTTGTCTAGTCTCCAAGTACTGAAGTTACAAAAAAATGACTGTTTAGCTGCGAAGTATGTGAATATTAAAACTCCTTATAAATTCATGTTGGCAGCATTGCTAACTTATTTTCGAACACATTTGAGAGATTATTGGCACAGCGTTACTGCATCTATCAAATAATGTGTAGAATCTGTTTTGACAACACTGATGTATATAATATAAAACCAGATATAATCACAAGTAAATTTTAATATTTTTAGTTGTCAAGTATGCAGCTATGTTAACAAAATAATAATGGTAGAAGAAATAAGTTATAGCCTAACTTAGGAAAC
>NQII01016076.1:0-14900 GCA_002778355.1 Clitarchus hookeri
TGTGCATGCATACTTAAAAGAAAATGCTGGAATATTTCAATAAACATGCATGCAAGGTAATTGAGTCATTCAAGGTAAATATTCCGATAAGCGTGATAAAATAAATGTTTAAGAATTATTCGTTAATACAAAGATTTAGGCGATANTCAAGGTAAATATTCCGATAAGCGTGATAAAATAAATGTTTAAGAATTATTCGTTAATACAAAGATTTAGGCGATAATTTTTCAGCCCCCAATTATATGTACATACACACTGTTAAAATTTCCGTGAAACTACGGATATCTTTACGGAAACAAGATGCAAAACAACTGAAATCTTGTCCGTAAATTAACAATACGGATATTGAACCGGTAAATAAAAATTACAGAATGTTCAGTATAAGTGCTCCAAACAAATACACAAACAAATAACTTATATGATATTGTTATATAATATATTAGGAACCATACATTAAAACTCCATTAATTTATTGCCTAAAGAGAAATTATTCCTATTGTAACTGTTGAGAAAAGCAAAATTTCGGACTTATTCAACATCTGTGCGCAGAACAATTTCTTTGTCATGTGTTGGGTATCTTCCTTCCATTGCGAATCCGATTTACGAGACGTCTGCCGTGTACATAACCTACAAACACTTAGTGTTTCCGTCACGTGTGTTTTAAAGTAATATGTGTTCACGGCCAAGAAGAGCTTACAAGATGTTGTAATGCAATATTCACAAACCGAATGGACGTGACGTTTTAAGGTAAGTTAATTATTGTTAGGAATAAGGTTCCGGAGGTTATTCTTTATTATAAACGTTCTAGCCTACATTTTACGATATAATAGTGTGTACAGCAGACCGGTTTCTGTGTTTCAGTGAGTGAAATACACTACTTGTTTATATCATAAAAGTCATAGAGACATGTTTTTGATTAATTGAAACGTCACTAGTTAGCCAGATACCTATATAAATATTTATTTAATTTGTACCAAACAATGAGCTTTTGAAATGGCCTACTGAAGGCTACTGCAATGTGCAGATTTTAAAACATCTCAAATAACTAATATATCTAAACATAGTGATTTGATATAACTAGATAAGTATAGGGTTATTGCCGTTTCTGCGTTTCCTAAATATTTGATGAAAGTATAGCTAGTAATTAATCCCATTGAAAAGTATTTTTAATGTATTGGTTTTCCATCAGGTTTGTTTTCTCTAGTGAAATATGATAAACTATACCCAACATTGTTTACCGATGCGAAATTTAATTTTGATACACTTAAACTATAAAATATTATGCTGAAAAGTTAACATTTCTGTCGTAGGTGGCCCTAACAAATAAAAAATTGGACATGGAAAGCAGTAGGCCTAGGCCTATGGCAAACTATGGTATGTTTCCTAACATTAGTCCCAACTCTTGACTTTGTTTTATCAGTACACACGTAAAATTACTGTTTACAGTACTGTCGGTTTATTAATGGTAGACAGTGAAATAATTATACATATTGGTGAAAAATTGTGTAATAATGCTGTACAGATCAAAGCTAGCATTGTCATCATTTCTAAATAAGGAAAAACAGTCAATTATTGGGAACGTGTCAAAATCATTTATAGAGACCATATGAAAATCCCCCAACATCCAATACTCCAATATTGTTATAACAATAGCAACCAAATTTGAAGTTTTAAAGATATTTTTAAAGAGATTTACATTTACTTACCACCCTACTAATATAAAATGAAAATTGTATACCTTGTTTAATGTAAATAATATTGAGTTTCCAGTGTCGTCAGATATAAAGTAGTTTATTGATATTTTAGAAATCCCCTATATTTTTTCTTACATTTTGAAACATGAATTCTTTATTACTGTGTTACTTGATTGATTGTGATAATATTCATAATTCTTCTATGTACTGGTTTAAAGGATTTAGGCCAAGTTTTCCCACAAAAAGTTAAACTGCAACCATTTTTAGTTAAGGATATTTGTTAACTGTTACCGTGTGTGATTTTTTCCTCCGTTATGCATTCTAGATGATTTACGTATTAATTTCTTGAAATTAATATTCATTAAAACCATTGTGAATATTTTTAATATTATTTTTTTATGACATTTGTTCTTCCAATATAATACTGTTATAATTCCATAAAAGTAAAGTGTCAGTTTTTTTGCTAGTATAGCTTATCATTTTCTTGAAAGTGACAAACTTGCAAAACAAAATCTGAACAGGTTAACACTTAGGTGATGAATAATGTAGGTATTAGTGTTGTAAGCTATGTCTGTTAGTGTGTTGGTTATACTTTTCAAATTTTTTTAATTAGGGCTCACATGGCAGAAAAAATATTAATATGAATCCTCATACTTCCTCCCATAATAATAGTATTTTTTTTAAAGTGATGGCCTACGCTAGGCCACTCATTACACTTTTAATTGTTTTTTAACTTTAGTGCAGTCTAAATAAATAAATATAAATAAATACTCATTAGCCAAAAACTTAAAAATTATATATTTTCATGTATGTGCTAGGGAATATAGTAGAATCTGTTGATCTATGCACACTTGGGTCACATGTAGTGAGTTGAAATTTTGCAAATGTGGAGTCTTATATTTGTCACATTACTGTGCGATGCTAGAATCTGTTGAAGCTGGACAGTTCACTAAGGTAGTTGTGAAAATAATTGGAGAATTAGTTGTGTGTTAAAATTTTTGGAAATATTTAAAAATAAATACAATGTGTTGCACAAATGAGGTTTCATAAAAATTCTCGGACAGCCATAGGAAATGAAAAGTTTTATTCCAGACTAAAATGTTACCTTGTCTTCTGGTATGTGAGTATAACTTGAACTCCACAGTAATGCATATAGTCAAATCAGTAACTTGCCCTTAATATAATGTGCATATTTGTCTAATTTTACTACGAAATGGCCAAAAAGGAATTTTGTATCATCCGACAATTTAGAAATAAATAAATATTTTAATAATTTTCTATGTAGCTCATTTGGGTTTCACATCGGATGCTGAATTTTTGTGTTTAATTTTATTGGTGAATAACCCACAATGGGCAAAAATTGACATAAGACGTTATATATATTCACTTATGATGTGTTACAATGATCCTTGTTAAATTTAATGAAATAATGTTTTGAATAGGCATCTGATAATGTCTTGTGAAATTATATATTAAATGGTTAATGAATACAAAGATGTAGTGGTGTCAGCAATT
Source organism: Clitarchus hookeri (assembly GCA_002778355.1). NCBI lineage: Eukaryota > Metazoa > Arthropoda > Insecta > Phasmatodea > Phasmatidae > Clitarchus > Clitarchus hookeri. Next base: position 3,210 of record NQII01016076.1, read on the forward strand.
GTTATATCATAATGATAGCAGAAAACAAGTAGCTACACTGAAGACGGTGATCAACACAACCTAAACTTTGGGGAGTGGCTAATTTGTAGGAGTTTCGTAAGAAAATCTAGGCATATTTGTAGATATATTGAATAACATGGTGTTAGCTTAATGTAATTATAATGTCAGGAGTACTAAACTTCAACCTAAGTGGCTTTTCTTTGGGTCAAAGTGTCAACTTTTTTGGGTTGCAATTGAATTTCAGGGTACAGTCTAACACATATGGCAAGTGTTTGAACATCGGTTTTAATGTAAACAATAGCAATAAGAAATTTGTTAAACGATCTTTAATATATTATTTTTTTGGCATCAGTGTTCACAAATATGAAATGTGCTACGGTAATTGTAAAGAAAAGTGACTTTTCCGAATGCAAAAGAAAAATTAACGGAAAGTTGTATAATTCCAATCTACTAATTACACAGAACATAAATTTACTAGGGGCATCAACATATTATCAATACAAACCGCAAATACGATAGTGGGAAGGGCTATGGAGATCAAGAAAATTGTGGGGTAAAACCCATAAAATAAATGTAAATTACATGTAATTTGGGTTCCTTTACCATTTTTAATCAAAATCACGAATCACACTGAATACGAATTTACTAGGGGTATCATGACATTTGCAGTACATACTACCAAATGCGATAGTGGGGAGGGCTATGAAGGTGAGGGAAATGGTGGGGTAAAACACGTTAAGGGTATGTAAATAAGATGTAATTTTGGTTCGTTAACCACGTTTAATGTAACAAGAAGTAACCTAACTAAACCTAACTTCACGATATGTGAATACAGGGACAGATGTGTGCAGACACGAGATAGTTTGTTACAAAACCTTAATACGTAAGCTTGCGTGGGGTCATCCACCTCTGTGATTCACCTATCATGAAGTTAGTCTTAAGTTGGTTAGGTCTGCCAGCATTTTACATGACTGGCGGCAAAAGTACGTAACCCCTTCAATTATCATAATCACTCGCAATACTACACAGTACAATTCAGTACATTATATTCACCTTCCATGCTAAAACTTCAAATGTCTTACGTTACTCACCCATTGAAGCGGCAATGGTACCTCCGAGGTGATTAAGTACGACACGTGAACGTCTATAAAATTTTTCGGAACTCCTCAGACACTCAAATTTCCGCACAATTATTATATGTCTTTACGCATATTGGCAGTACCAAGTAGTGCAATTGAGCAGATGGGTTCAATTGTACGTCACGATACTGTACATGGTAATAGGCAATATAATTGAATTCCTATTCCCAAATATACTATTCGATACCACAACAATAAAGGCTCGCTCGTATAAACCTAAACTAATATTACCTACATAGAACAATGTTAACAATATCCTTCAAAATATTATATGATAATATTCCCTGCTATACAAGTATTAAATAAAAATGGCAAATACTCGTCACTAGAAAATCCTATACTCATATGTAACAACGCTGTAAATTACACCATTCAATATATTATCGGCTCTCAAGACCTCGCTGTTAGGAGCCGCCCAATTCACTTCACTCTCTGACACAAAATATTATATGATGCCATCCACTGCTGTGAGGTTATTAAATAAAAGTAAATATTTGTTGCAACTACAGAACCCTAACTTAACATTCCCTGCCTACAACAATGTTTATTATACCCTTCAGACTATTATACGATAGATACCGTCCACTTTCTTGAGAATTATTCAAATCGGCAAATATTTGTTGCCACTACAGAACCCTAACCTACCACCCATCTACTGTAAGTTTATGGTAAATTCCTGCCATTACCATCATTTGCATACAAAATACAATGTACCATGCTATATAATTTCTGTATCTAAGAGGCTAGAAGACAATTTATTTAATGGCACGTGCACAGTAAAAATGGCTACTGTTATTTCACATTATCTTGTTTAGAAGCACTTGTATACCGATTTTTTTGTAGTATTTCATTTACAAACACACAAAAAGAGGTATTTTAACTGAATCTTAGTCTACGAAGATAGATTGAGTTTCACATTTGTATCCTCTGAACTGCATGAAATACAGAATGCTAGATCTCAATTTACATTGTATACGTGAATAAATGCTAGTAGAATTGGGTTGTACTGTGGGTAAACCTCTTGGTGCGTGTACAGGCACTGCGAGCCAGGAACCAAAATCAACCTAACATTTTGAATCCCGGTAGTTCAGCACAAATAAAGAATTTTTGAACAGAGAATGGTTCCAACTTGTAAATTACAGTATGTTAGCATTATGAGCCCTGATCTGACTGTGCCTTCATCGCAGTGATGAACTGGCCAATCACAGCAACTCTATTGACATGTACACTTGCAGTTTGAAATCTTGCATAAGAAATATGTTGGTGAAATTAATTTACTTTTTGATATACCATAAAGTTAGTGATGAGTGTCAGTCACTAAGTGTGCATGTTGCAAACGAAGTTTACTTAATTACTGTGAAAATTAATACCTTGTTAAATGACAGAAATGATAAAAGAAATTTGCATTTTGCTTGAAAAACGGATGAAACGCAAGGAATATAAAAAGTTTGTTTGAAAATGTTTACGTTGCCAACTTTAGGGATATGAGAGTTTAATACACTGAATGAAGCATAAACAGCTTTACTACAAGAAGTTTTAATGTGTTTGAAGCAAAAATTAGTAATAAATTACTTTGTATGATTTCACTCACATAAAACATAACATTTTGCTATAACTAAAACCTGAGAGCTGGTGATTTGGGCACAACTACAATATTTGCATGAATATTCGTTAATGTTATTTAATTTGGTATTAAAATTTTATTTTACCACAAGAGCTAAAACCTAAAAACAAAGTGAGTGTAAAGTGTAAAACAAAAAAAACTGAGTGAGTGTTAAGTTGTTAAGTTAGCACTATAGTTATTCAGAGGCACATTGTGAGAGGCATATATTTAGATTCCGTATTGCAATATGCCGCAATACGTGATATACGGCATTTAGATCCAAATAATGTTCCAGGCAGAGCTTGCGTTAAGGTGAAACAATATTTTAAACAAGACAACACATTGCAGCATTGATTGTTTTTTTTTATGTGCAACGTACGTAGATGTATAACATCTCCATATCTGGCATATTGCAAACAGTAACTGACTTGACATAGAATTATTTAATTTGATCACCACTTACTGCTGTTTTAATATAATACAAGAAAAATGAATACACCAGTTCAGAGATTGTGTGTAAATGTAATGCGATTTTTAATAGGCAAGTCATTGTTGACCTGCATCTGAGTGTTTTGGTTACCTGTGGAAACACACACTTGTTCCAGGTGGGAAGGTGTTTTAGGGATGAACTAGCAGATCACTGTAAATTGTGGTTATATTGCATCATGTTAGGTAGAAGTGGATAAAGCCCAAATTAATCATACAAATTCTTATTATGTTGGAAATAAACTATATAAAATAGTATGCAAGTGTAGCATTTTGAAACTCTTTTTGATACAGTTGCGTAACGTGTAATTGATAAGTTTTTTTTTGTGTTTCTCTTTGAATGCATTTGTTTTTCACTTGTTTTTGAACATGATGATAATATAATGGAATTATACTTGAAATAAGTTATATTCAACTTGTAAAATATAAGTCAATAAATCACTTTTGTAAAAAAATGAATGCCTAAAAACCTATACTATGTCTGAAAACTATCATTTTATTACAGTTAACTTAAAAATATCTATACTTAAAATTAATAACAACAAAATGGTACACTTTGTGATTCTAGCTACCTTCTTTAACTCTTTACACCACACTTCTATTTTATGCATAACATTTACAAATTTGAAAGTTTTTTGGGTGATATTTTCNTCTTTAACTCTTTACACCACACTTCTATTTTATGCATAACATTTACAAATTTGAAAGTTTTTTGGGTGATATTTTCTTTGCAGCTTAAGTTTATCGAAACTTCTGTTTCTTTCTATTTGCAATAACAAATGGTGGAGGGCTGTTACTGTTTTTCAGTGATAAATTATACAAACAGTTGTCAAAAATGTAATACAGTGTATAAATATTATTCAGTCTTTTGCCAAAATTATAATATAAATCAGTTTAAGAATACATGATTGTTGCAGTGTTTCAAAACTAACTTATTCGGCAGATCACTGTTAAGTTGTGGAGTTTAACCATTTTATAATATTAATTAATCATGGAAATAGCAAGATGTGCCACTCTTTAACACTCATTTTCAGATTCAAAAATACTTAGTTTCTACTAAATCTGTACGTATACTCTGGTTAAAAAGTTACACCATATAATTATCCGCATATTGATCCTCTACAAGAATTGTTTAAAAATTTCGTAAATNCATATTGATCCTCTACAAGAATTGTTTAAAAATTTCGTAAATGATTTTAATAATTTACCCAATTATTAACAATAAAAGTATATGTTATTAAAATTTGTTGGCAGCGAGGTACCAACAAAATTAACGTGTATAAAAATTGTCTTAGTAATTTTCTTATTGTGACATAGTGTACAGTTTTTTTTTTAGTTGTGTTAACTGTTAGGCTGATCTTTATGAATGTTAAGTTAAGAGTTATGAAATTAAGAATTTGANTTTTTTTTTAGTTGTGTTAACTGTTAAGCTGATCTTTATGAATGTTAAGTTAAGAGTTATGAAATTAAGAATTTGAGCATTCTACAGTGTTTAACCATTCTGCTCATGCTTTGTTATGGAATATCTAGGAAAAAGTTGGCAAAATACAGGATAGTATAAAAGGGAATATTTGCTGCAGAAACATTATATGCCACAAAGGAAGTACTCTAGTTGTAAATCATAATACGATCTAAAGTAGTGGATTGTAAAGATGGGATTCCTCTAAACTTAAGTGCTAATCATATTCAGCAGTTTCATGTTACGTATCTTAAAAAAAAAAGAAAAATCTCGTACCTGCCTAGACTGGATATAAACCCAAAACATTCTTTGACAAGTACCTACCATACCTACAGAGCCACCAGAATTATTTTTTCGAAACGGAGAAAAATTGGTCATTTATAGATTTCTTTACCAACTATGCAATTTGTTTTAAAACTTGAGTTGGACGAAGGAATGCATATAAAAGTTAAAAGCGATAAATTTGGTTTTAATAAGTGGTGCTGATGTCCTAGTTGATGCAAGCTAATGTTTTTGTGTCAAGGAAGCTGTACAGTAACCTCCATTTTAACAGCCAGAGCTTCTCTTGTTAATATGTGAGCTCTAGCTTGAGCAGCATACCAGTTTTCGTTGCGTCAAGTTCATATGCAATAGTGTTTCTAATCACATGCAACGATTTGTTAGAAAATAAGAACTCCTCGTCCCTTGAAAAGTCTACATCTTACTTAATTTAGAGTTTTACGTACCAACTTGAGATTCATTAACATTTAGTTTAAAAACACAAGACGGAATTTTTGTTCGCTATGTATGGTAGATTACAAATCCACAGGAAACAACAAACAAAGCGAAACTGTTATATTTTTATTTGCACAAGTGTGCTGCCAACCCCTCACTTTTCATGGATGGGGGTAGATATTGGAGCCCATATTTTTGTGCTTTGTACTTCGTCGTTTGATAATGCAGTACCCAGAATCTCAGACATTTATCGTTCATTCTGGCTGTGTTACTAGCAAAAAATGGGTGTGTGTACTTATGTACGCTGGGAAGAAGTTGTACTTCTTTGGCGCGACTAAAATAAAAATTTTATTACGTATGCAAATAATTTATGTTAGTAGGAAAAACGATAAAATGACCGAAGAAAGACATTAAATTCAATTAATAAAATTTTGATTAAAGAACATAATTAAATTACCCTCAACGCTCCAAAATTAGTATAAATTAATAAAATAATACTTACAAAGAATTAACTTCAAATACTTGAAAATACTTTCAAAATTTTCTTATAAAATTTGTGTCACTAACGAATTTTTTTGCGGCACAATGTAAGTAAAATTTATTAATTATATATATATATATTCACAATTAATTACTAACATAAATGAAATGTATTTCAATTTGCTTATTACATGAACTGATTTTCTGTTAGTTTTAAATATAACCACGTACTATGTTGTGTACCTTGCGTTTGTATATAGCTAGACGATACGTGCATGCGCGTTGGGTCATACCCCTACCACGTTCACTGTCGTGCGCTCGCAACTATACGCACATGCGCGTTGGTTCATACCCCTACCACGTTCACTGTCTAATTTCGTTACACTGTGCACGCGCAACTTCCGTTGCACACTTAACTTTTACCCTCAACGCGGCAAAAGAAGTATAACTTCAAAAAATCTTCTTAATCTTCAATTCAAGGTCGGATTTCACCCCTTCGAAAAATATTTAGGTTATGTGTCGTTTATATACTTTAGACATATTTTGATGAGGAATCATGTGCCAAAATTAGTCGGCAGAGTTAATTTGCATCCTGTATAAACTTTTTGTCCTACATTTATCAAGACTGTCACATGAAAATATGAAGGTTTTATGCCATATCTCGAGGACAGTTCAACCAATTCCCCCCGAATGTTAACAGAAAGTAGTGCTACAGCTGGGCATGTAAACAACAAATTGAAGGTGCCCAAGATTTGCAGACCATTATTGCTACAGAATACCCAGTAATCTTACAATGTATAAGTCGCGTCAGACATTGGTTTTCAAAATGGCTGCATATAAGTGTTTTGATAAGTTTGACATATATTAAACAATTTGACCATATTCAACCAAACTTTGTATGTTGACAGTATCTATTAGAAGCATAGTTTACAAAAATGCTTTTTTTTTAGTAATTTTGAAAAGAAAGCACCAAATGCGAAAATAAATTTTTTTATTCCATATCTTAGGAACCAATACACCGATTTTCACCAAATTCTTCGCACAGGTAGCGCTACGGTAGGCCATGTAGATCTACGCGAGTTAAGTGGCTCAGACACTTATTTTCAAAATAACATCTCTTTAAATATTTCAGTTTAATAAACTCTATCATTCATAACATTATACTGATTACATCCTAAGATGATGCTCCGAATCCTACCTGCGTAATTCAGTTGATTGCACGCTAGCTTATGGTACGAGATTTTCTGGGTTCGAGTCCCTCGTAAGGCACGTGTGAATTGTAATTATCTGACGATTGTTGCATATGTTTCTGGTTTGATCTGTTTTGATGTTGCTGTCAACGAGACGTCGAGCCCTGCCTACCATATGCGCTTTAAAGAACGTAATTAAAAATTATTTGCACTAATGTATGAAAAAGTAGGCTCATTAGTTATATCAGTAACGTCTTGTTTCAACTCAGGTAGTAGTTTGGTTACACTGAAGGTGATAAACAACGAATGATCACGGAAAGGGCAAAATTATTAAAAGACTCCGTATATGAGACAGAAATTTGGTCTCAACCCTAAGTTTCAAGGGTCTTCACTATAATATTATAAAATTACCTATTTTATTAAACAGCAAACATTCTCTGACTTTAGATATATATCTAATTGAACCTTATTCGATAATTCATTGATTTATATAAAGTAGATATATATATATATATATTTCCAAAGACGTGGCCTTACTTGCACATAAACTCATGTTATAAGTTGTTTCGCATTTTATTTATTATTTTGCATAACTAATCAACTGAAAGCGTTTTCAACTTGAAATCAGAATAATACTGTTTTGATGCAATGTATGTAAACATGTTTATTTGTTTACGGCATTTGTACATTAGCAACATATATACTGTACTCTTTACACCGTAGAGTACGTGAATGAAGAAATTTGGGCGGCTCCTAACTGCGAGGTCTTGAGAACCAATGAAGGTGACTGAGGTGAGTATGGAGCAAAGCCGGAATTCAAGAGCGGAGGAAACAGGAGATCCCCGAGAAAATCCGCCGACCAGCGGCATCGTCCGGAACGATACCCACATGCGAAAATCCGGGAGTGACCCGGCCTGTGATTGAACCTGATCCGCCTTGGTGGGAGGCGAGAATGCTAACCACTCAGCCACCGCGGTCCCTACACCGTAGAGGTTATAAGCAATTCTTATTTGCCTATTTCCTTTACGTATTTATACAAGAAATTTTTTGAGGTTTAGAGGAGCACTCATGGGGGAAAAAAGGCGGAGTAAGAACCCCTTCCGGGCTCAAATCCTCTCGGAAATAATATCAAACTTGACATTACTTTCAAGAGAATTCAGCTATGTAATATATCTCATTAAATTTGGGGTCAATATTATTCAAGTGGAGGAGAAAATATTAAACTATGAGGGATAATTATTGCAAGAGTGTCCAGGGACTTATTTATGGCTCTCACACAATAACGTGAAACGTCTAGCTGGTCTGAACATTAATCGTGAAACTTTTGTAAATGGCACTGAGATTATTTCAGTTTTGAAACAAACCACAAGAAGGCTAGACTTTGTGCTGTAGAGTGTAAATTAATTAAAATAGTGATGCAGAAACATTCCGTTCCAGGGACGAACACTACACAAAAAATTAAATTTTGTTAGTTGCACCAACAGAGTACTTTGTAGAGTAATCAAAACTCGGAAAGCCACAAATTTTATTTAATTCATCTAAAAAAATACGCGCTTCAATAAACAAAACCTCTGTTCTGGGCCAAAAGATATTGACTGTCAACAAAATATTTACTGGAATTCGCTGTACAAACTGTAATTGTTTAGCCAACCATTTGATTGCCTTCGTTCGAAAATTCATCTCTAGAGATTGTTTGTAGTTTTTTTGTGATAAAACTAGGATAGCAACAATGTTTTTTAGCGAATTTATTGAAGTTTATTAATGGTGAAAACGCCACAATAAAGTAAGTTTAATAGGAAACTTAAAAGTAAGGCTTTAAAACTTGAAATGTTAATTTACTCACGTTGTCCAGAATTTGGACTATGTATTTAAAAACATTCTGATTTTACCAGTAATCACTTTGGCCGAAGCTTCTCGTGCGAAGCCCTATGGCGTAAACGATTTAGGTTCAAAACTCTGTCGGACCTCTTTTTTTCTTATATTAAACAAATCTGTTTATTTATTAGTTTGGGGCAACCGAATAAGAACAACAATAAATAATGGCTTCAAAACTATAATATTTAAGTGCACCTATAAAAACGATTCATTTGATTATGCCGAAAAACTTTTTTTGTTTCAACAAAAATTTTTTTTGAGTGGATGATTCAAGACTATAACAATAACAATTGTTGGCACTACCTTCCAAAATGGGGGTTGCCTGAAACTATTACTTATCGAAAGAAGTGCAGTTATCAGCACGTATTACGAGACAGTAATTATGAATATAAACGCCACATACTTTTAAATTGGTTAAACAAAAATGATAAGAGATGGAATTTGTTTTGTAACGTCCTAAAATATAGTATAAATATTCAATTCTATAAGTGAAATATAATATAAAATGTAGGATAAAATGGCTTCTAATTAGCGAATCTAATATCCATATTATATACTACTAGCGTTCCACGTTTATTTTATTTATATTTAAATTAACACTTCTATAGTTATGTCTACTAGCTCAGGTCGTTAATTTTGAAGTTATTCTGAAAATATTTTGCAAATCTATTAATATCATACATTTTTAGGTAATCTACATTCATGCAAAATTTTTCGTAAAACGGTAAAGTATTTCCCTTGTATGTTCTAAATGTTGTTTTAAATGTATGTTCTTTACAAAACAGCGGACGTGAGAGGATGTAAACTGTCATATTCAATTTTCGCCATAGTTTCTCCTTGCTTCCATGGTTAAGCTCTTCAGATACTGGCGTGGTAATAAAAACCAAAATAAGGTCGCAGTTTTGAAAACTAGTCACCGATATATGAAATGTTAAATCGAAGTTTAGATGGCGTATCATATCACTAGCCGTGTGCCAAATTCACTGAGAATTTGTTGAGCATTCTCCAAGATTTTACATATGATATTTGTCATTCATATAGCTCTATAACCAAAAATGCCGGGGAAGACGATGTGTCAGAATTTAACTCCGATAGTTCAAATTATGCACGTTTAAAGTTTTCTATAAATTGATTCAGTGGTTCCCGATATATGCGAGAGAACCCAATAAATAAAAATATATATTTTTTTGGAAAATAAGTGGATTGCTCAGGTTAAGGCAGCTCTTAACATCGCGTTCTTAAGAACCAATGAGGGCGAAGCGATGTGAGTGGAACAGCTTCGGAAGGCACGAGCGGGGTGAATTGGAGAACCCCGAGAAAGCCCGCCGACCAGCGGCATCTACCGGTTACGATATCTACGTGCAAAAATTTGGCAGCGGCCCACCAGGAATCGACCCCGTTTCGCCTTGGTGAGAGGTGGGTACTCTAGTCTCTGCGCCACCGTGGCCCCTTGGAAAATAAGCATTTGGCATGGCCAAAACTACCAAAATCGGGTGTCTTTATTAAGACATATAATAAGCCTATAGTATGTGGTGAAATTCGGCGCAAGAGTTCAAACGTTTTTAGGGACGACACATTTTCAGAAATGCTTGCGTGCACTATAAAAAAACTGATGTATTTTTGCTATGAAATGGTTCTTATTTGGAAATGTTTGTAACAGTACAAAAGTTTCTCTAGTAAAACTATTCGTTTTTAAACAAGATCCTTGTTTGTAATATACATGAAAATATTTTGTATAGGCTATTATTCACGGTAAAGTGAGCACTTTTGAAAGCCCTCTCATTTAGAATTAAAGTCAATAACTATTTATTAGTTTTAGCTTCAGACGTTAACTTCTGAGGTGTGGAAGTGGAATATACACGCTGAATTTAATACTTCCATGGCAATGTTTATTTGAAAAAGGTGGTTATAGGATAAAAAATGACTGGAAGAAAAAAGTTACTAGGGCCTTAAAAGTACTCACTTTACCGTGAACAGCCTATATATACTTAACTGACCCGTATCCACGAGCTCAAGAAAAATGGTGGACACTCATCAACGTGAAGCCCTATATACATTTTTTTTAACTAAGGGTGATGTAAAGTGTATTTTTGTGTAAAAAGTAATGTATTGGAAGTTTTAAAAACCCAAACACTTAAAACCACTTAATCATGATAAAACGACTACAAATTAAAAAAAACACTTGACGCTATTACTTATTAACGCAGAAAGCTTAAAATGAAATAAATGGGCGTTTAATAACCGAATCCCGTCTCTAATGACCGCGCTGTCGACGAGACGTTAAACCCCCTACCTACCTAACAACATATCTTAACAGAATAACTTCAGTTATATTTCATAGGTGTGTATTTACTTCTGTATTGAGTACAAAAATAACTGTGGAGTTCATAATTCACATTGGTTTTGTTATTAAGGGTGCGTGCTCACAACGCAACGGACGTGGGTTATATTCTCCGTGCTGGCAACGTGTAGCTTTTGTATTCCGTAAATTTTATTTTGAAATATTTGTTTGCCCTATTCTATGTTATTGATTCATCACGTTTATTTTTTTTAGAAGAAAACTAGTAATTTGTTGTCTACTTATCAATTATATTAGCTGTTATACAAGCCTTCCATTTGTAGGAAAACAATCTTATTATTTAATGTTAAAAATATATGTTTTTCAGATTTTACAAATTTTGCAGATTTTACAAAAACATTATTTGTAGTTCTACAAAGGATTTTCTTAGCAACTGGATTTCTAAG
>NQII01016077.1:0-13032 GCA_002778355.1 Clitarchus hookeri
TTTCTCGTAGTTACCCCTTTCTGCTACTCGCGTTGTTCTTCCCCTGTCATCAGCTACATTAAAGGCCATTTCACAGAATAAAATATTTATTGAATTCAATTACTTGAATTAAATTTGTTGAACTAAAAAAAATACTAAATTTGTCTTTCAATGAATTGCATTCAATAAGCTTTCAAGTCTCCATATGAAAATTTACCGGAAACGTTTAATGTAACCAGTTAAAAAAAATACCGAAAGATAATTTTTAGAAGTATCTACGGCTCACTCACGACACGGAAATAATTGGTTAAAAAACAACAAATTTCTTAATTTTCTTGCAAATTTTCTTTTAAAAAAAATGTATGTCCTTATTTTGTAACAACTATAAATGTGCACACACAACTCTATTATTATTATTAGACAACGTCCATTAATAATGTCAGAAAAGCTGAGATAAGGGATCGAAATTTTGGATTCAAGAAAATATAAAACGTTTCTAAGCGAAAACATGGAAGTAAAACGAGACATTGAAGAAATCGAAAGAGATGTCCGCGATTACGACGTTTCTATAACGTCATATAGTATTCGATTAATTCAATTCAATAAAAATTGAAGGCCATTTGAAGGAAAGTTTGATAGTGTGAAAGGGCCTTAAATCTCGAGACTCGCCCCTCCCCGGCTGCGCACACAGCTTGGTCGAGCAGTAGCTCCGCCGACCGCTGCAGTTTGTCTCCGACACGCGCGAAGCTATAGGAGATAAGGAAAGGCCCCTTATTTCAAAACTACGGAGATCCGATTCCTTTCCATCCCTAAAGCTTTTTTAATACGACGCAAAATGAATTTCATACGAAAACCCGCATCCAAGTTATCATGCGAAAATTGCACACGAAAATAGCCCGCACGGGAAATATGCAGCGAAGTTTATCTCGCAAGAGACTAGTTGACTTCTCCGGTGAATATTCAATAGCTGTTGTATTAATGTGAAAGCTTTTTGACACTTGGCTCTGCAACGACACTGCGGATAGTAAATAATGTGAGGAATCTATCTTCAGCTCTCACAAAACTACGAGAACTCCGCTGCATTTTTATAGCGATTCTCAATGCGATATGTTACTCTATGTTCCACTTTGATATCGATTCAAGTCATTTTAGTGACATGTGTTCATTATGATAAATAGTTAAGTTTGTATAAAAGAGAGAAGGATATTTCTTGTATTTGTTCAACAATCTTACTACACTATTTAAGCTTAACTTCAGTTATTAAAATCAAATTTGAGTTCTGCTCAGCAAAGTGTTTTGAAATATTCCTCGTAAGCATCTTTTACACGACGCAAGATGCATGCAAAACCCGTGCAAGATAGCTAGCTCTCTCTCATACCAAATCTCGTGCGAGAATATCTCGTGTACGGTAGATCTGGTACGAAAGCAGGAGGGCATGTCCTATTTTCAGCTTAGTTTTGCACTACACGAGTGGTTCTATTGTTCGTTCTCTGCTAGTCATGTAACCAGAGAGGTATTGAGACGAGCAGAGAATATAGATGTGCGAAGAGAAATCACGAGAGAAATATTCATCGTAAAAGAATCTATTATTTTTTTATGGAGTGGAGTTCAGATAGTGTGGTGAGATTGTTTGACAAATACAAGAAAAGTCATGTTATATTTAATGGCCATCACTTTAAAACAAAATGTTATCAAGAGATTTAATTACAAATAAATTATGGCTTTTCCGAGGTCATCGGCTTTTCTCATGCAAGGAGGTATTTTCTTACAAGTTTGATCTGTGGACTCGTTTTTCATGTAATTTTCCTCATACTCTCGCATGAGATTTCCCATGTGAGGCTTCGTACTAGATGCATTTGCGTCGTATAGAATCAACTAAAGAACAGCAAAATTTATAATTTATGTGTTTGATAAATATCTGGTCACATGACCAATGTAGAAGAATCAATAAAATCGGCTGTTCCGTGCAGCTCCCATCGTAAAACAGGACGTGATATATCTTCTCATTTAGTACGAGATCTCTTGCACGAGGAATCTTCGCATAAGATTAAGCGCGTCTGCGTTCTGCACGAAATTTGCATATATTTTGCATCTCCGTATAATAGTTACAAATTTAGTAAAACATTTCCAAAAAAATGTTTGTTAACCAGCTTTCTGTCCGCGGCTTCGCCCGTGTGTTCTACTACAAGCAGCTACTAATTTTCTTTACCGAAGTATTCCTTTATAGACCACATTAGTGGTTCTGCCCTCTGGTGCCAGATGAACTTACTCTGGAGCAGCCCACGTGCACACGGCACAGAGCTACTTGGCTGCTCAAGGTCAGTCGATCAGCGGCGTTCCTCCCACTATCTGGTGCCAGTAGCAATGATACAGTGTTCATAGCGAGTCGAGAGAAATGTTTCTAAGGTGCGCCCAAAAAATAGCGAAAGATTTAATTATAATTCAGGCCTTGTTTCAGTCATTCATCATGAGTAGATATGAAATGAGAGGACAGGGACAAGGGCATCGAACATCGGAGTTGGAGCCGCCAGGCCTACATGCTATGACGTAATCCGGAGGCCATCTTAGAGGCCGTCACGAACGTCAAAATATCCCGTTTGCAGCCCAAAATCTCTTCACAAATAAATTATTTTACCCCTTAATCGACTTTTTCCCCTCAAAACTTTTAAAATAAGTTAGTAAAACATTTTTTAAATATAATTATTTATTTTTTTTTCTCTTGAAATTCTTAAAATCAACAAGACGGATTCAATACTCTTTGATGTGAGAATCAAAAAGTCATCATAGCAGCAAGGTGGTCTCAGGGCTTCGAGTTAATCCGAGTGGATTAGAAGGTACAGCAGTCATATTTGTTTACATTAATTACCTAGACCACCATGTTAAATTTCTGTGACCGTGACATTAACCCCAGGTGACCTTAAACGAAAAATGTAGAAAAATAACAACAATTTGTAAAAAAAAAAAAATATACATATGGCGAAAATTTTATTATTTTGGATTATTATGATCTTGATTTTAACACCGTGCAACTTAGAATTTGAAAAATAGTTAAAATCACAAAATTTGTAACAAAAAATTTTATTTCGTAACAATTTTATTGTCCACGACCGTAATCCTGGATTTTCATGACCTTAGTCCAGGATAACCTTGAATTCAAAAAATCAAGAAAAATTGTAAAAATTTAAATAAATTGGGAAATGTATTAAGAACTTAAAAAAATTAAAGCATAAACGAAATATAATTAATATAACTTAAAACTCAAAAAATTTAACAAATTTTTGGAAAATTTCGGGAGAACGAAATTATTATTAATAGACATATGCGGGAAGCACAGAATTCGATTCTTGTAGAGATGGCAGAGCACACCCAGTATCATAATGGCGATCAGCATACTACTAACCACCACCACTATATTCCATTGGCTATATAGTCGACGCCCACCCAATTATACCTCCAACTAATCATTGGCTTTACTTTACACCCGATCCCCTCTCCCACAATTGATCCACTATAGCGCGGAACCTTCTCCCTCCCCTCTCTCTATATCTAGGCTGTGGTACTGATTTAATGATGCAACATTGTTCGCTCGAGATTGGATGTTGGTCATGTAACATGTTGACCTTTGCAGATAATTAGTGTAGTTAAGTTGCACCACGCCACAATTCTTCGTCTGAGGTGACATATTGCTCTCTCTCTCTCTCTCTCTCTCGTTCTCTCTCTCGTTCTCTCTCTCTCTCGTTCTCTCTCTCGTTCTCTCTCTCTCGTTTTCTCTCTCTCGTTCTCTCTCTCTCTCGTTTTCTCTCTCTCTCTCGTTCTCTCTCTCTCTCGTTTTCTCTCTCTCTCGTTCTCTCTCTCTCGTTCTCTCTCTCTCTCGTTCTCTCTCTCTCGTTCTCTCTCTCTCTCGTTCTCTCTCTCTCTTTTTCTCGTTCTCTCTCTTTCTCTCTCTCTCGTAATGTATTTGGTATTCATTTAGGTAAGTTATTTTTTATTTTAGACTCTTCCATCACAGTTTGTATGATTTTATCGGACATTTTCGGGAATTACACATCAATTTGTTTTGTTGGTCAATGACAGATATCAAACGAGAGTATAAATAATTGCAGTTCAGCATTCTTTCAGAAAGTAAACGCGAATTTTGCGTGTCCCTACTTATTAGTTGCATGTAAAAATCAAATCACGCAAATGTAAGTCTAGATTAGGAATGTACTGAACTTTGCACTGTTGTGCACATAAATATTGGTGTGTACTCTGAGCCAACAAAATTCTCAAATATTTTTTAATTAGGCCGAGGATCGTGCAGTACCCGTCACAGGTCCGTTTGTAGTGGTCATATTACTCCTTTCTTACACAAACAGGGTTCTATTCCCGACAGGGTCACCCGGATTTTCGCGTGTGAGAAACGTGGCAGAAGTTGCCACTGACCGGTGGGTTTTCTTGTGGCACTCCCATTTTCCCCCTCGTATTCCGCTTCTCCTCCGTCTTCACTTCATTTCACCCGCACGGCACTCAACGCTGTTGAAGCGCCAACGAAAACTTCTCAAATTTCAACCCATCACCTCGCCTCTTTGCCGCATGAATGCGACTCCAAGGTGTCATAATTTATCAGGTGACGTATTTTCGAGTACGGCCACCTAAGACACACGAGACCACAACTTTTTTTTATTTCGGATACAAATTATATACACAAATTAATATTTGATTTTGTCCATACGCTATGATGATCTAAAATAGAAACAAGCGAAGAATTTCTCCTTCGTCGAATTGAGAGCTATTCGGAAGGAAAGCGAAAGTAATCAAGCTCAAGAAATTACTACAAACTGAGACTGTTATGAGCAATATCTATTGTACTTCACATACATACGTCTCTCAGTTTGACGTCGGCCCGCCATGTTTGCGAACACATTCCTCCAGACACGACGCAGCATGGAGTTATAGAGGTCGACGATGATGTCCTGCGATAATATATCCCACGCAGCTTGAATATTCGCTTGCAGTTCCTGCATATTTCGTAGTAGGGGTGGAGTCACGGTAAAGCGGCCAATAGCCTCCCACACATGTTCAATTGAGCATAGGTCTGACGATGCGGCTGGCCATAACAGCGTATCCACGTCTTCAAGGTTCCATCTAGAGACGGCAGAGGTAGCAGGACGATCGTTGTCGTGTTGGAATAGAGCACAAGCATGAGCGTTCACGTAAGGCAGGGCCGCTGGTTGCAGGACCTCGTGAACGTACTGTTGGGCGCCGTACTAAATCGCACTTCACACCATGACACCGGGCCGTCTGGACATGTGATACGTGACAACAAACCCTTCATCTTGGCTCTGCCCACATTGCCTCTACACAAGGAGGCGTCGGTTATCGCTACCAGGACAAAATCATGACTGATCACTGACGATTACTCGCTGCCATTCTGCACGACTCCATGACAATCGGCCACAAAACCATTGCAGTATGTGTAAAGGTCAGTCGTCGTAACTGTCTGCGTGCGCGTAATCCTGTGTCGTACAGCCGTCTACCAACGGTACTACAGGGTGGCCGAAAAGTCTTTCCCTGATTACAAACTTGATTTACATCCGCTGTATGTAAGGTAGAGGTGTGAAACCGGTGCCAAATGTTGGCAAACTAACTGTTTGGTTACAACAGAACATATCAGCCAGTCTCCATGTGAGCACCCTTGGTAGCATGTAGCACATCTAGTCTATATTAAATTTATGTATACACATTAGCTAACATCGCAGGAGCGTGGAGGCCAAGCTATCGCGCCATCATGGCCGATCCATCGTCTAGGAAAAGTCGTATCAAAATAGGCACGAACCTCCAAATCTCAATGAGGCGGTGCACCATCTTGTAGAAAAATGACATCTGGGTGATACTCAAGCAACTGAGGACCAGAAAACAATTGAAACATGTCCAGATACACGGGGCAGATATGATGGTGCTCTCAGCGAAAAAGAATGGTCCGATATTTTTGGCATGCAAAAGCGTACACCAAACATTCACCTTTGGACTGCCTCTGATACACTATTAACACCTCACCAGAGGGCTCTGAACCCCAAATACGCACGTTATCCTGGTTCAATACACCACTGGCTAAAAAGGCCGTCTTTTTAGAAAAAGCAACACGTTTGAGATGGCTATTATCGCCCTCAAAACGTAATAACATTTCGACTGAAAAATCATACCGACACGTATCGTCATTGGGTAACAAAGCCTGAACAATGTTCACGTTGTATGCACTAAACAATAAACGTTTGGGTAAGATATAATCCATTGTCAAGTCTACCCACCACGTTATATCCTGTAGGTTGCTTCCTTGTAGTTTTAACTAATTTTTGCCGATGAGTGTGCTAATACCCTTTTAAAATCGTGCAAAACAAAGAGAAAAAGAAAACGCTGAACAAAAATCATCTACGTACAGACGTCAGCCCTTTCGTTCCCACGTCAATTTACGGTTTCAGGTGTTTCAAGTCTGAAATTTTGGATCCGTGCTGAGCTCAAGCTGACCCTTAAGGCTTATTACGCCCGCCATTTGCTTGGAGGATTTCCGACGCTTACACACCTGTCAGTGATTTACAGAACCATGCGGCAGGCAGTACGAAATAGTTCACCTGCTATCCGCAGGAGAGCACTACGGTCGCACTACCGTGATCACCCCTCTCAAACCAACCCACCCCCTTCCTTTCAACAGCGTGTGTCTGCTGGCATTTCTTCCAGGTCAGATCCCAGAAATTACCTTGCGGTCTGCCTTGTCCCCGTTACAGGTTTCCACTGTTGCCAAATTGCACCCTCTGGATGTGGTAAAGGGCGGGGGGTTGTTTGCCACCTACCGCACTGTTTACAGGCGTGTTTGTGTTGTCTTCAGAAACGGCAAAGTAGCGCAAAGGTGTCACAGGAGAACGAAATCGGACAAAACACTATACAGTTATCAAGATACGAAAATATGCTACCTAATAAAAATAAGCGCAGAGATTACAAAGAATTCTGAAAGATAATATTCCTAGTCAGCAATGGAAGGAAATGACTATGTTTCAATAATTACAGCAAACTATTTTCGACTAAATTTTTTCACTAATGACAAACGGGTCTTGGAAGGAACAGTTTTATTCAAACTTTTTGTTGAGAAGCGAATGAAAAAACCACTCATTCCCGATCCCTACTGAAAAATCTAAAAGTTATTGTATCAGTTCCTCTGTTTATAAGAGGCAAACCAAAACATCAACTTTGAAAGTAAAATATTATTATTAAAATTGTATAAATAACTCTTACGGTTTAAATTATAAAAATACTTTTGTAATTATAGTAGTCGCAGTAACTCGGTGACTAGCAGTTGATCGCTATCCAGTTTGAAACACTGAGTATTTCCCTTTTATATTGCCTAAGTGTTTCCTTTGATATAGACTAGATGGCTTGGTGGGCAGTACCAAACTCGTAGAGTTAAAATGTCTGTCATCCATCGGAAAGACAAAAATCTCGGAAACAGCGAAATCCGGCAAGATCTGCGTACATTACGAAAATTGAGCTTTGAAACCAAAGAGAACCCATAAGTACTGATTTGAAATCCACGGGAAGCTTATGTTTAGTGGTAGGCAATGCTGTGATATGATTTTGTTAAGTAATAGTGGAATCTAAGTACTACGAGAAAGGCCAGACAGAATGTTCTGAGATGAAAAACTACCCACAAAACTTCTAAGAATTTTTGTGTTTCACCTACTGAGTGTACAGCGGATAGTCGCATTCTAAGGGGCATGAAAGTTCGCAAACTAGGTTACTTCATAGCAGCCGTGAATAAAAAGAAGTGCAAAACTCCACGTTATGTCACTGGCATTTAGACACTTTTCAAGACGCTGTGTGAAATTTGTTTTAAATTGAATGCTTGGTATGCTTTTCTTGAACAGTTCCAAAGAATTCATTTTTCTTTTGCAAAAAAGTATAGTTTCGTTTCATGTTATTTGTTTAGCGTACTGGTGTACGATATTTAGTTTGAATACTATTTTAATTGAATAACAGTACACATTTCTCTACCAGTTAAGAAGATATCGTTTTCTGTGCAACTTGAAAGATGTTCTGAACAATACCTTCTTTCAACATTATTTTAATTGGGCAAAGTTCCATGACCTGTTTAGAAGTAGAAGATACAATTTGACATGGAAATAATAAATTTCTTGTGAGGTAACTTGTGTTAAGTTGTATGTTATCTTCCTTGAACATAATTTTAGTTGAATAACGGCACACATTTCTTGACCTATTTAGAAACGATAATTTTCTGTGTAAATAACATTTTTCCTGTGATATAACTTGTATAATGTTCCATGAATAATCATCTTTTAACATAATTTTAACAGAATGACGATACACATTTCTTGATCTGTTAAAATATATCATTCTCCTATGAAATAATATATTTTCTTCGGTGATACATGTAAGATGTTCTCTGCATTGGCTGCTTGTAAAGAAAATGGTTTCTTTACTGAGTTGAAATTGAAAAATTGCTCTGTCCCCATGCATCTTAATTTTAATGCAGCTCATTTTGAGTCATAGTGTTAATGTGTTAGTGTTATCGTTAGCTGTAATTGACTCTTTTGTACTCTGAACTCCATAGTTATGTGATATACATTTGTGTGTTAGTAAAAAATAGTATGATTTACTGTTTTATTATTTCTAACATGAAGGATTGTTGTATTATTCTTAATTACTTTTACAAAAAGGAGCGATTCGAATAAGAACGAAAAAATTTGTTGAAAACTAAAACCGAGTAGCAAAAAGTAATTGAGTGAAAATATTTATATTTGAAAAAAAAAAAAATTTTATCTCGATAAAATAAACTGTTCTTACGATTCATCTTTTGGCTTAATTTGTGCAGAGAATTAAATATTTACCTGTTCGTCATGTACATGACCAACTTGCAAAACATGTGTTGGCACAATTTTTTACTATTCGTTGTTGGTAGCAATGACTCCCATTTTACTTTAAATATGAAGGTAAAATGGATTTCAAGCACGAATCTAGAGGCGGAGGAGGCTCATGAAGCACATGCTCCTGCATTGTATGTGCGTGTTTTTTTTAGTGTGTAAATATAAGTTATTGCATAGCATTAAAATACTTTAAAATTAGTTTGTACACAGTAACCAAGTAGAAACTTGTGGATGAGTTGGCGCGGAAAGTAGTAAGCAGGACGGTTTTTCAAGGGAACACAGGACTACCAACACGCTAACATGTTTCTCTATACAATTCAGGCTAAATGTGGCCCCTCCTTTTTTCATTTCTAAATTCATTTTTTTTATTTCTAAATTCGCGCTTCATCTCAACATTTGAAAATTATCAGTTGTTAATTTTTTTTCGATCGCGTTCTTTGTATAAAAAGCGCGTTTACAGTACGGGATGGTCTATTTTATGTGCGTTTCTAACGTTTCATCGTTAGAAACTAAAGTGAATAAACGATTTTTTCATTGGTTCCATAAATTTAATTGAGTACTTTTATCTGAGAAATATTTTGTGAATTTGATTAGTTGTCAGAAGTACTGTTTCGTTGCATACAGGTGATAATTTCAAGCCACTTCACAATAAGTAACAAGTTAGCCGCTAGCACGTTTCAGAATAAATGGCAAGCAATTTCTGACGTCACGCTTACCAAAGCCACAGCACATCTTAGAGCACGACACAGACAAAATAACGCCGGTTGCATATCCAAAACTATACTGTACTTGTGGGATGTATGGCTGTAATAACAGTTACAGGAACACGACGGACTTAGTTTTGCACTGTTCACAACTCACTTACGAATGCATATTTGAATAATTCCGAAATAAAGAAGGAATTAAAATGATTTATGATGAAGTCAAGTGTTGTAACACTCGTATGTATTAATAGTGATTGTTATATTCCTAAAATTATTAATTATGTTATCATAATATTGTAATTTACTTGCAAGATATTTGTTTTAGAGGTAATTTAAAAAATAATTAATTTTTTTCAAAGATTGGTATTTATTAAATATAGTTATTAATAGTTCATCTGGTAAGACGCCATTGTATTGCCACAGGTGAAAAAACAAGTGACTCCAAACAGCTTTTAAAATAAAGCATACCAAATAGCAAATCATGAAATAACGAACTAATTCGAACATGGCACAAATGCTTATTTTTGTTTATTTAAGTTATTGCAAGAGTAACATATGTGTATTGTTGTTCCTCTGAAAAAAACAGATAATGATCACCTTCTATTAGTTTGAACTGTATGGATTTTACTCTTATATAATACTTATTTTCAGTATCTCGGCTTTTCAAATGGTCAGATGTTCAAACATAGCAACAGAATGGTCATCGAGTCACGCCTACAGTTCATTACAAACTTCCCAATTATTTCAATACTCACTTGTTTCTTGAAATGAAAATTCCGGCATTATTTATCTGCATATAAAAGCACGGAACAATTTCAAGCAGCGTAAGGCAATTTGTGAATTTATAAATTTGGTCTTTTTACTACTAAATTCTTGGGTACCATGCTTTCATAATGCATTGGTTTGGCTACTTATTTTAAAGATAAGCAACATTGTATACAGAAAAAAAAACAAGTGTGTTTCTGATTAAACTATTTAGCTTTCTGTCTTTTTCATTTTATAATGGATCAAATGTCGACTGCGTTGCCTCTATGCTGCTCTCTAGGCGTAACAATTTACAATTACAAAGAATTTATTGAACAGAACATGATACATTGCTTTGATACTCTCTTGATTGTTACAATAATCACCATGCCAGCCCTCAAGGCTCTTGTGGTGGCTTACTCATTCGTTTTACATTTGCACACTTTTCAGTGGCCTATTTTTCATAGTTTGTTGGTTCTCAAAAATACATATTTAAAGGTAAAAAATAAACAAAAAACCCTAGACTGGTGTTTCCGCTCACCTCCGGAACTGCGCGTGATCTGATCTGTCTCGGAGAATATCGCCTCTCTTTGCCGTTCAGCTGTGCTGCTGCGAAGGGAACATCTTGTAACAAAGCACCATCTGGCAACGTAGCATTGTCTTCCCTTGTCCTTCCCTCTTCCCACACACACATTTATCACCCTCCCATGACACGAGACTGGCCCTATTGTCGTACACCTTCCTCCATTCCCTGCGAGGAGCCTACCATAGAAAAAAAAAACCATCGCAACGTTCAAATAGTTCGCCACGTTTCCGCTAGAGAGCTGCACTAGTGAATTTGTGCCACCGGTACACAACTTTCTGTTGATTACTCTCATTCTTAAATTAGCCTACCAAAGTTTGATTTTATTGTTGATGAAATTAATTTCAACATGATACGATGGATTGCCACACAGTTTTCCTTGCATTATGATATATAAGGTGTCCAAATGTATTGTTATATTTGTATATTTATCATCCTGGAAAGTACGTTTTCACGAGTACATAGAAAGCAATATTTTGTGTTTTTATAGAACAGCTTTGAGAAGAATTAGGTAACAAACCATTCTACATGCTTAAAAAACATAACAACACTTGTTTATTTAATAAAATTGATCTCCTCTTCCATTCTCAAACATTTGTAAAATTTGTTCTTAATTTTACTTTTAAAGGTTATAAGATATATAAAATACTTTTTTTAATCGATTGGAAAAATATGTACAAGCATGTACAAGATGTCAGTCATAATATAACCAAGTTTAAGGTCAATTTGGAAAGAGCAAAACAAATTTAGGAGGTGTTGATCCCAAAATTTACTGTCATATAAAGTGAGCTGTGAAATTTATGTTGGGTAAAGGTGAAGTGAACCATTCGTAACTTAGGGGAATAACGCGCTTTACAAATCCTTCTCCCACGGCGAAGGAGCATTGGATGGAGCGCATCGATGTGTACAGCGACTTTAGCTCGGCACGGGTAGTTTCCGGATAAATGTTTCTTATTTAAAAAATGTTTATCTCGGCTGGCGCCTCGACACCCCTTAAAATTATCCCCAACGATTTCCGAACTGCCGGTACAATGNAAAAATGTTTATCTCGGCTGGCGCCTCGACACCCCTTAAAATTATCCCCAACGATTTCCGAACTGCCGGTACAATGTACGCAAATGTTCAGAATATGTTCAGATTCTGAGATTCCTCGACTGTGCNAACGATTTCCGAACTGCCGGTACAATGTACGCAAATGTTCAGAATATGTTCAGATTCTGAGATTCCTCGACTGTGCGATTCAGGAAGCAGCCACCGAGCCAACCTGAAGTCGGTTCCCAAGAAATGCCGACTCATTGAAAAGAAAATTAATTTCTTGTGACATATGATGTCAGTCCATGGGATCGAAACAGACCCTGAGAAGACCATAGCAATCAAGATATTGGCCTACTCCAAATGATGACAAAACTGAAGGGCGGAGTTTCGTGGTCTCGCACTGCCGATTTGTGCCTGAATTCGGAGGTTCTGGCGCTTGGTCACACAATTTATAATCTTTTCCCCTTTTGTTCTGAACTGGACAAATAAGCGAGTGAGTGGAAAGATTTGGATGGCTCTTGAAAGCGAGGTCTTGAGAGCCGATGAGGGTGATCCAGGTGAGCATGGAGCAGCGCCGNGGCTCTTGAAAGCGAGGTCTTGAGAGCCGATGAGGGTGATCCAGGTGAGCATGGAGCAGCGCCGGAATGAAAGGACGGAGGAAAACGGGATATCCCCGAGAAAACCCCGCCTAACAGCGGCCTCGTGCGGCACGATTCCTACGTGCTAAAATCCGAGAGTAGCCCGACCGGGGATTGAACCCAGTTCGTCTCGGCGGGAGGCCGTGTTTGGGGTTTTGGCTATTTTCCACAGGTTCCTTGTATTTACCGGTTTCTTTCTCTTTTTTCAGCTCATTGGTTCACAAGCTATCTGGTTCTGTGCAAGAACGTCGATCTGCGTTGGTTCACATGTATTGTAAATTTGTTCATATGTTATTCGTTCCTTTATAACTTGTCAAATTAAATAAAGAAACTATAAAATCAAATCAATCAATCAAATCACCGCGGATCCAACGGACAAATAATTTTCCGAATACAACTTAATTACACAGTTACTATTAAAATTATATATATATATA